>LTAE01004566.1:0-20332 GCA_001647135.1 Pontederia paniculata | reverse complement strand
CGGGGGGGGGGGGACAACCTTTAGACTTACCAAATCTATACGAACCTTTACAGATTTCATACTCAATCAAGATTATGGGACATCCCACTTCTAGGAACACAATTTACTTGGTGCAACAATAGAGAGGGAGCAACTCGTATCTTATGTAGGCTAGACAGAGCATTAATTAATCAGCTATGCATGCATAAATTCCCTAACATTACTCTCAAAAATCTTGAGAGGGTGCTTCTGACCATGCACCTCTCATCCTTAATTCAAATTTTGGACTCAAATGCAAACTTAGACCTTTTGTTTATGAACATTTTTGGCTTGATTATGAGGAACCTATATCAATTGTAGCTACATAATGGGAGAAATATTCACATGACCCTACTGGGAACTCTATATACCAATCTTTAAAGGCCATAAAGGATAAAACAATGTTGTGGAACAAAAGAAGTATGAGAAAACTTGAAAATAGAGCCCATAAAGCTAAACAAAAAAATTAAAAGTCTAGAGCTAAAGGATGCACAATGTGAATTCAGCATTGAGGAGAATGGTAAACTCAGATCTTTATATAATTTGCATGTTGCACTCCTTAGGCAGATTAACATAAAATGGTGGAGTAAGACTAGGGTTAATTGGCTAAGGGATGGAGACACAAACTCTAAATTCTTCCACACCAGCACAATCATCTGAAGTAAAAGAAATCTTATCTCCTCCATTGAAGACATACAAGGAAATAATTTCACTAATGAAGAAGACATTAGACAAGCTTTTGTCTCACATTATGAGCACTTATGGGCACCTGATCCTTCCCCTAACCTAAAAAGAGTGCAATGGCCTCAGCTTCCCGCTTTAAATCCTTCTTGGCATGAAACCCTAACCTCCCCTGTGACCACACAAGAAATTAAAAAATGCCTCTAGAACATGGCACCTGGAAAGGCCCCTGGGCCTGATGGTTTTACCACTGAATTCTACAAACATTATTGGGATATAGTGGGACCAAAAATTTCTAAAACTGTTCAGGACTTCTTCACTATAGGACATCTACCTCGTGACTGGAGAAACGCATCACTAACTTTCATTCCCATAAAGACAATTCCTAAAACTATCACTGATTATAGGCCAATTGCCTTATGTAATGTTCTCTATAGACTCACTGCAAAACTAATAGCTACTAGACTTAAACCAGTACTCAGCTCTATAATTGACCAATTTCAGTTAGCATATGTGCTAATAGGAATATTCATGACAATAGATTAATTGCACAAAAAAATACACACACAATGAAAGGAGGTAGGAAGAAGCATATGCTTATTAAGATAGACACGGAAAAGGCTTTTGACAAAGTATCTTGGAATGCCATCCTCACAGTACTTCAACTTATGAAATTTCTAGGAAAATTTATAAATTGGATTAATACATGTATCACCTCACCATCCTTCACTTGTTGTATTAATGGGGTAAGATCACATACATTTAAAAACCACAAAGGTATAAGACAAGGGGATCCTATTTTCCCATACTTATTTATATTGGTATCACAAGTCTTCACCTCAGAATCAGCTGGTAAGCTCATCCCCTTCCAAATAAATAACTTCTCTTTAAGTCACCTCCTGTTTGCTGATGACATGTTAATATATGTGTCTACAACCAAAGCAAATTGCAAGTGCTTAGTAAATATTTTCTCTACTTATGAAAAGCTCACAAATTAAAGAATTTGTTGTAACAAATCTGAAATTTTCCTTCCATCTAAATTCAACACCACAAGGAGTAATAGAATTAAGGAGGTGCTAAACATTCCAATTGGCAAGTTTCCTTTCACCTATTTAGGAGTCCCAATATCCTATAAGTATCTAACTTTCAAAGATCAAAGCTACATAACTGATAAGGTGTCCTCTAAATTCACTGAATGGAAAATGAAGACTCTCACTCAGGTTGGTAGAACCACATTAATTAAATCAGTCATAAATGGAATACCTAATTATTCATTCAGCTCTATATACATCTTTAGATCAACCATTGAAGTAATGGAAGAACTGTCCAGGAAATTCCTTTGGTCTACTGGCAGGGACAAAAAAGGAGCTCATCTTATTAATTTGAAGACTATGCAACTACCTAGATATGAAGGTGGATTAAGCATAAGGAACATGCATCATGTAAAAAATGCTCTGCGAGCTAAAAGGATGGTAGGGCTACTCAATGGAAAATAGGGCATATAGGAGCAATTAATTACCCAGAAATATGGCAATCCTCACCCTTGGAAAAATAATATGTTAAGGACTTAGCATGGAGTTGGAGGCTTCATCTTCAGGCACTAGATGTGATTAAGAATGGTCTCAAACGTCATATTGGAAATGGCCTCTCTACAAAGATATTATTTGACCCTTGGATTTTCTGCACTCCATTATGTTTACGGATTTTCCTGTACAAGAACTATTTTGTTGCTAATTTGCTTCTTGAAAATGAGTGGAATATCTCTATGTTATTTGAAGTTTTTGAGCATGTTCTGGGTATTTTGATTTCAAATATGCATGTGCCTGTCATTCCCTGTGATAATAAGTGGGTGTGGGTAACAGATACTCACGGTATTGCAAGTGCAAAGTTTGTGTTTAATTTCTTAAATAAACCTCCTCCCGCACCTGGTAGTCATGGGAGGACCGACTGGAGTAAGTTGTGGAGTATTCCTGCCCCCCTAAGATTAAAAGCTTTCTTTGGAAACTAATTCATAATCGGTTGCCAACTAAAAGCTGGTTTCACTCTCTTGACCCCTCTATTGATTCTGTTTGTACTTTATGTGGTATGGATATAAAAACTGTTGAATGTTTTCTCGTGTCCTATTAGTCTTCAACTTTGGAATTTGTTTCAAACTCAATTCTATTACAATTTTTGTCATAGTGTTACATGGAATCTTGGTGATTGGTTACTTGAAGGCAATCATCTTAGCTCTCTATCCAAGAATCATCTCCTATCTCTCATTTCTTTTTGTATTTGGGAGTTATGGAAACTTAGGAATGATGTTTATTTCAACTCCACTTGGTCTCCCATCTCTACTGTGTAATATAGAGCTAGGGCTTATTATGAGAAATACTTCAGGCACCACTGTCCTGAGGGACATATCCCCCCCCCCCCACCCAAAAAAAAAACCCAATTTGGGTTAGGTGGGAGCCTCCACCTCCATCCTGAGTTAAATTCAACTCAGATGGATCTTTTATAAGACCCGAGAAGAATGGAGGGGCAGACTACTTAATCAGAAGTTCTAATGATGGTCTCATTTTTGCAGGTGCTTCGACAAAAGCTTTCCATTCGGCGCTTGCGGCAGAGGCATGAGCGATGAGATGTGGACTTATCAAATGCAAAGACGGGTTTCAAGCGAGTATGGATTAAAAGCGACTCAAATAACCTCGTCTCCATTTTGAAGAAAAGCTCTTTGTGTCCATGGGTGCTATTAAATGTCATTCGCGATCGCTGACATGCGTTAAATTCTTTTGAATCCTTTGTAATAGACCATATATACCGCGAGGCTAATCCAACCATAAATTTTCTTGCGAATCAAGGAAGACTATCTTATGGCAATCTTTTTTGGACAGAGAAGCCCCCTCAAGATCTCTGTAGCTTTTTGTATCAGGACATTTCTGAATCTTTTGCTAATAGATGTATCACTTTTCTTAAAAAAAACTAGTTGACATCCACTTTATATGTATTTTTATTTGTTCGAATATTAGAGTGATAATAAAGAAATATATAAAGTATTAAATCAAAGTTAATACATATTTGTATTTTGTCTTCACGAGGTCTACCCATTGGAGCAGGAAAGAAAAAGCCCCTTCCCTTTTTTCTTTGAAAACATTACTATTCATATTGGAAAAAAATACTTTTCCATAATTTATTGAAAAGTTAATAAAAGCCTTGTTCAGATAAAAAAGAGAAGATGTATTTTTGTAGTTTTT
This sequence comes from Pontederia paniculata, assembly GCA_001647135.1. Taxonomy (NCBI): domain Eukaryota; kingdom Viridiplantae; phylum Streptophyta; class Magnoliopsida; order Commelinales; family Pontederiaceae; genus Pontederia; species Pontederia paniculata. Next base: position 16,400 of record LTAE01004566.1, on the reverse strand, counting down.
TTCCACAAATAAAGGGCAAGACAAACCATCTATGATCATTGATCATAGCTGACGACCATATTACGTTAAATTCATATTTTTATGAATAAGTAAAAAAAAATGCTATTTTCTCACCACCGTAAATGAAAATTGAATCGTGAAAAAAAAAGAATAATGCTACGATGCAGTAAAATGTCAATTTACTAAAAAAATTCTTGCATCCTAATTTTTTATACAATAAAAGAGGCCTAAACTTATTAGGAAAATAATGAAAGAGTCCAATGACTACAATATCACTTATTTATATTTTTATATCATAAAAGTTTTTTTTGTAATTTAATAATAATGACGTCAAGGTTTTTTCAGAAATAAACGCAGAAAGCCAGAACTAATAACTACGAGGTGAACCGCACAGCGGTTCAGCGAGGATTCCCGGTCCGGTTCAGGTAACGAAGGCCATAAAAGAGGATTACAGAAAAAGGCGAGAAGGGTAAATAGAAAAGTTCGTGAAGGGGGAATCGTTTCAATTGCATCCCCTTCTCCCCTCCGTCGAGCTCTCCAAACCCTAATCCCTCGATCTCCCGAAACCCCGAACATGGCCACGGAATCCCCACCGTCTCCCCACTCCGGCGGAAAGCACCGACGTTCCCCCGACGACGGCGATGAATCGGCGCTCGAGGAGGATGCCTCCAAGCGCCGCAAGCGGCACCACCACCATCGTCGCCGCCACGGGAAGCACAGCGTCGATGAGGACGAAGAGATGGAATCCGCAGAGGCTTCTACTCCATCCGATGCTCCTCCTGCTTTCCTCCCTCCCCCATCGGTTTCCGTTGAAAAGCACGTCGATGATGAGCGGGAGGAGGGCGAGATCCTTGACGACGACGAGGGCGACGGACCAGACGACGGCGGGCGCGGGGTCGGCAGGAGGTCGGATGCCGCGTCTGGAGAAATTGCCGCTCGTACTGTTGGTGATAGCTTTCCCGATCCGGTCTGTTCTTATCTTTGCCTTTTTTTTCTTTTTGTTCTCTATTCTCATTTCTTTAAGAGGTGAAACCTAACTCTTCCTAGCGACGGATTATGAGGTAATTAGCTGTTAGAAGGGGTGTTTTTGTATGCATCTTATATCTTGATATTTGTGCTTAACTGGATTCTTTTCTGTATTGTTATGTATGTAGATTGAAGTTCGCTGAACTTAAAGGGTTAGCGGGCTAAGTTAGTAACTGAAAGGTCTTGTTTTACTATCCAAGAGTTGAACTTTTACTCATATTTTTCTCTTTTTTTGATTGATTAAATATTTTCGTGTAATTTTAAGTAGCTGGCACGGAAGTGTATTCTCGCAGGTGCACTTTACTGATGTCTTAATTGATTATTACTTGTAGATGTTCACCGAGGAGGAAGATAATTTAACATGCGGAAGAACTAAGATTTTCACTCCTATCGAGAGTGAATTAGGAGCTGATGGCATGGTTGAGTCTGGTCCAACTATTGAAAAATCTGGCACCACGGATTCACCAAGTGGTGTGGCACATACCTCAAGGACTCGTAATAAGGCTTATAGGGTCGAGAACAATGGCATAAGCCTTAGAAAGGAAACAATGGATAGGCAATCAAAGTCACCTGAGAGGGCAGCTGACAAGGAAAAGAAACACAGAAGAGGGGATAGAAATGATTCTAAAAGACAAGGAGGTTCAAGATCTCCAGTTTTTGATGAATACTCATATGCAATAAAACATCTTAGAAAGGATGATAAAGAGAGTAGAGATTTGACTCATAGCTTGGAAAGTGAATCAAGAAGGCATTTGCAGTCCATGGATGCAAATGTAAGAGCATTAGACAAGAAGAAGAGATCTGCCTCTCCTAGAAGTTCACGGGATAGGTACAATCCATCTTCCAGTAGTCAGCATCGTGAATCTCGGCATAGGGATCAATCCTGGTCCCATGATTCTCCAAGACACCGATCATATGAAAAGGGCTCTGAAGCTTCAGGAGATGGCAGCCGCCCAGCTGTTCCGGTATATCCATTGGACAGTTTGAGGAATGATGATAGGAGTGACAAGCTAGATGGGTACGCCAATAAGAGTGAAACAAGTGATAGAGGCAGAGAAAGAAGTAGTAGTTACAACAGACATGACGAAAGACATCAAAGTCGAGAAAGAGATTGGGAAAGAGAGAGGGAGAGACGAAAGATTAGTATCAGAGATAGGGATAACATGGAGATAGACAGAGGGGCACATGGGGAAAGAGAGATTAATAGCTACAGCAGACATGAAAGGCGTGATGATAGACGTCAAAGCCGGGAGAGGGGAAGGGAACAGGAGAGAGATTTATACCATGGCAGCACGAGAGGGAGTCACAGAGATAGGTCAAGGGATACAAGTGCAGACAAATATAAAGAGAGGGAGAGATCAAAGGACCGTGATCACAGGCGAGGCAGAGATGGAAGTGATACAGACATGAATAGGTCTAGGGAGAGGGAGAGATCAAAGGACAGTGATCACAGGCGAGGCAGAGATGTAAGTGATACAAACAGGAATAGGGCTAGGGAGAGGGAAGCTTCTGTGCAGAGAGGCAGAGAAGAACGTGAACAGCTTGAAAGGGATCAAAATAGTAGTAGGGATAGACACCGAGATTCTAGAAACTCAAATTATGATGACGCAGAACGTCGTAAGGACAAAAGAAAATCTAAGGAGCTTTCGAGTGAGGTTGGTTCAGGCAGAGGGCACACTGCAGGAACCAGAGAGCAGTCTATCAGGTAGAACTTTTCTTGCATATTGTAAAAAAAATGAAAAGTTTATTTTTGTTATTTACTTAGTTTTCTTGTGCTTTGTTATCATAATGCTAGGGAGGAAGATGTAGAAGACTATGAGGAGAAAATTGAGCAGCAACTTGTGAAACAAGATGAAGAAGATATAGACAAAATTAAAGAGGAAAGCAGAAAAAGGAGACAAGCCATCTTGGAAAAATATAAGCAGCGGCAGCAACAGGAGCAAGAGCAACAGCAGTTATTTGAATCCTCATCTGATGGCAACAAGAAAGGTAGCAGGGTTCTTCATTAGCAGAGTATCTTTTCCTTTTTTATCATCTACCAGGATTGCCTTAAGTTTCTTTTTCTTTTATGTGATAGATGATGAAGCATCACTGGAGGAGAATTTACAAAGGCCTAATACCGATCCTAATAACGAAGCTGTTAAAGGAGAAGTTCAGAATGAGCAAGAAAATGTAGATGTATATGTTGCTGACCCCTCATTCATTGTTAATAAGTCACCACTGGAAAACGGAGCCTACCCTAGTAAAAAGGAATCCACCGACAATGGACTTGGAGAGGGTTCCCCAAAGGTCAGATTAGTTTTCACGGAACCAAACTTACATTTGGTTTTCTTTTTTGACTTTATCTGTCATTGAAGATGTTCTATTTGTTTTTTCAGAGTGAGAAATCAGCAGATATGTTTACCGATATCTTTGGAGAATCACCTGCTGCAGTTCGAAAAATGGTAATTTCTTTATCCAATTTTCTTTGTCAATGCTTGTTAATCTTAGAAAAATGTCTTTAAGCGACCTACATGTGTAAGTATTTTGTTGCATTTATACTATTTCAGTATCATATTTAAGTCACTTACTCTCGAATTTAAATGAATTTATCTGGAAGCAATAGATATTCTTTCTCATCGGAGTGAAAGTTAGGTAAAATGTTAGATCCTAATATCACGTGACATCTTTTCATCCGCAATTCTTCCTCTGTTTTTGTTTTTTCGTATGGGACTTGAAACACCCACATTCTAGAATTTGTTTGGATGTGATCTTTTTTTGGGCAAACCCCACCGGTGTCCAGGGCTACTAGCACCCGATTAATTTGGTGTTCGGACGGATACGGCGAAGGTAAATCCTGGTCAAAGTGGCACCTCTAGGATTCGAACTCGGGACTACTAGTCCTTTTTCCTCCCAGGACACAGCCCCGCCTAACGAACTGTTCCAACCAACCTTGGTTTGTTTGGATGTAATCTTTATCAACCTTTTTGCAGTTCCAGAGCAGGATATATAATCCAATGGTTCTAGGATAATAGCATCTTCCGAAATGCTGAAAATTGCTCCAGGTCACCCTTGGGCATCTGACAGTGTAGGAGTTGTTTGTAATATGGTTCAGAATAAAAAAATATTATAGGTTTTAAATTTGGAAGCTATCAGGATATTGCTGATTCTTGTGTAATATATTACGGATGAAAAACCAAGTCGTAGCTATCCTTTACCCCTCTTAACGAAAATTTCTTGTCTTCACTGAGTAGTCAAGGATCCCTTTGACTTTCTGGAGAAGTATAAATTAGACAAATAATGATAAAAAATCATGCTTTTCTGTGATGCATGTTCTCTCTACTATAAAGCTGATATTATTGATTCAACCGAGTCAAGCAACATGGAAAAGATTTGCCACCATTGTCTCCTCTCATATCCAATGTTACAGCTGTGATACTGTGTATGAATATTGATATTATATACTGCCTGAGGAATGGTAAGGCTACACACAATAGATAATTTGCTGTTTGGTGCCTAAGAGTTCATGAATTTGGACATGGAAAATGATTATCTCGAAACAGAGAATATGTTCGCTGGTAGTGGAGTGCTTATTGTGCAGAGTTTGCGCTTTTATATGTACTCTGTACTAGATCTCCAATACTTTTGAAATTTGAGACATGAAACAAACCCCTCCTCAAAATAGGGGCATATGCTTGCCAGTGGAGTGCTTATCAGGGCTTCCCTTTAATTTGAACTCTTTTTAGATCTTCAACAGCTGCTACTTTTCGACGTTATGTATATGCTATTTATTCTATTTAGTGAAGTACATAAGTAAATTTGATCTTACGTGCTGCTGATTTGCAGGAAAACTGTTATATTTTTCTTAAGTTAGCCCACACACAGATGATCATGTAGTCTGTTTTTAAATTTACCTGTAGGTTGGCCTAAGTTTTCTAAAAGATTCATTGGTGATATTTGTTATTAGATTTACTTGGAGGAGGTGACAAATGATAGAGGAAATGGTTTTCATTAACAATTCATATTTCAAGTGTTTTATGTTTAGAAATGGATTAAATAGGAGAAACATCATTTCCAGCCTTCTTTTTTTGTTTATAGGGTTATAACTGAACAACATAATTTTTTCTGAAATTCTTTGGTATGGAGGGCTTTGAGGTTTATATGGATGTGGTCATATTGATGACTTGGTCTATGTTAAAAATTCATGTGTACGTTATCTTGTTCAGGGAATCTATATGGTGTTGAAAGCTGATGCAATTATGTTTGAATAACTATGCATTGATTGAATCTTGCCTTATGTCAAGCATATCTTGGAGGATAAGTTCATAAAGAAACAAGTACCTTTACTTTCGCTTTTTTAGCGGAAAAGGATGATAAGCCATGATGATTATTTATTCTGCTACATTAGAGGCATGATAATGTAGAATATCTTTTTTTTTTCTGTACCCTGTATTGGTATATTTGTCTATCGTCATCCTCTTCTCACATCTTCATCTTCATGCTTCCAATTGATTTAGACATTAAGGTTTCCTTGCTGTCTCTTTTTCTGTTATCCATTTTGATTTATACAAAGGCATGATGTAGTTGACTTTATGACATCAATTGTGCTAAATGTAAACTGAATTACACAAGTTGAACCCTCTTATTTTGATTACAATTATTTTGTAGCTCCCCTCAAACAAAAAGGTAGTCTTTGTGTAATCAGTTTGTTGAACTTGAAAACCTCTGTTTTTTCTACTGAATTATCTTTTTGTTTGAACTTTACGTAGGGCAAGGGTGACGGTCCAAAGTTGGAGAGAAATTTTCTTCATGATAACTGGGATGATGCTGAGGGATACTATAGTAAGCTCCACAGCTTTGCTATTCATGATGACTTTCTATGTTATCAACTGTATGATTACTTTTAGCATCATATTTCTCATGCATTTAATCATGTTCTTGGCTGCAGGTTACAGGTTCGGAGAAGTGCTTGATGGTCGTTATGAAGTCATTTCGGCTCATGGGAAGGGTGTTTTTTCAACTGTAGTTCGTGCAAAGGATCTTAAGGCTGGAAGAGGTGACCCTGAAGAAGTGGCCATAAAAATCATACGGAACAATGAAACGATGTAAGTGCACAGTCAACTTTCTGATTTGAGTTTGAATTTCTTTCTTTTTATTTTAATCCTATGAATTTTTCTTTATTAATTAAATCTAAAGATGGCTTTATCTCAAAACACCTCTAGGTACAAAGCTGGTCGAGATGAACTTGTCATACTGAAGAAACTGGCTGGTGCTGATCCCGAGGACAAGCGGCATTGTGTTAGGTTTCTCTCATCTTTCAAGTATCGGAATCATCTTTGCTTAGTTTTTGAATCTCTTCATATGAATCTGCGTGAAGTTCTAAAGAAATTTGGTCGTAATATTGGACTTAAGCTTACTGCTGTGAGGGCTTATGCGAAGCAACTTTTCATTGCATTGAAGCATCTTAGAAATTGTGGTGTGCTGCACTGTGATATAAAGCCGGATAATATGCTGGTACATGTTTTCGTTCATCGTGGTTAATGTCTTTTATGAGCTCAAACTCGACCTTTTCTTATGCTGCTATATCATATATATGTGCAGGTAAATGAATCCAAAAATGTATTAAAGCTTTGTGATTTTGGCAATGCCATGTTTGCTGGTAAGAATGAGATCACACCTTATCTTGTTAGCCGCTTCTATCGTGCCCCAGAGATAAGTAAGTTCCATATTTATCTCTTTTATTACTTGTGTTTTTTATGTATTATCTCTCTTTTGCATGATTTTGCGTGTACAAATTTATGTGCTTGTCCTGGAGCATTTTTTTACAAGTTTCTTATTCATTTGATGCTTGAAGTGGTTATATGCTTTACCTTTTGTTATATATTTAACTTAATAATGTAATGCTTTCACAGTTCTGGGGTTGGCATATGATCATCCAATGGACATCTGGTCAGTTGGTTGCTGTTTATATGAACTTTACACTGGAAAAGTACTTTTCCCAGGTCCATCAAATAATGATATGCTTCGTCTTCACATGGAGTTAAAAGGTCCATTCCCCAAAAAGATGCTTCGCAAGGTGAGCTCTTTTGGTTAATAAATGTTGATGTAAAATGAGGACTGATCCCTTTGAGCGTCTTGAAGTGTTAAAAATAACATTCTCATGTTGCAAGCCCAAGTTGTTGATTGTTTCGTTCATCACATTCTTTATTTTATCAGTGGCATCTGTTGGCTTGTCAACTTTATTTCATAATCTAAATGTTTCTTTCTGCAGGGTGCCTTTGTTGATCATCATTTTGACCAAGATTTAAATTTTCATGCTACTGAGGAAGATCCTGTTTCAAAGAAGGTTTGTGATAAGCTTGGTTCTTGTCACTTAGTTGTTGGTTTTTATTTTTTATTTTTTGAGGAAGTTGTTGGGTTTTATTAGCTTGTTATATATATATTCTTTCTGGAACAAAGTAAGATGTTGATTTACTGCCTTTGTTGATCATCATTTTGACCAAGATTTAAATTTTCATGCTACTGAGGAAGATCCTGTTTCAAAGAAGGTTTGTGATAAGTGGTTCTTGTCACTTAGTTGTTGGTTTTTATTTTTTATTTTTTGAGGAAGTTGTTGGGTTTTATTAGCTTGTTATATATATATTCTTTCTGGAACAAAGTAAGATGTTGATTTACTGCCTTCTCTGACAGGCTGTAAAACGACTGCTACTGAATATAAAACCGAAGGATATTACCACCCTCATCTCAGGATCCCCTGGAGAGGATCCAAAGATGCTAGCAAATTTTAAGGATCTTCTGGAACAGATATTTATATTGGATCCAGAAAAGAGGATGACGGTACATCAGGCACTAAGTCATCCATTTATCACGGGCAAGTGATGCTGATTTTCTGACTGTAAAGAATGCTGTTCGGCTATGTGTCTCTCTAGTTACTTGAATACATGTTTGCGCATCTAATTCTTTGGCATTTATCTGTCTTTGCACTGGCACAATGGAGCTTTAAGTTGGGGGCTGCATTGATGAGGCACTCATAAGATGTGTTGGTTTAGAGGCTCTCCTACATGGCCCTTGTCATTGGGATTTGTTTCTGTTTCTTGTAAGACAACTCGCCAAAGGCGTTCTGATCTCTTGTAAATCATTATTGATTGCGGCACTTATGAGATAAAACAATACTATTTCCATATCTGCTATTTGACTCTTGTCGATTTTTATGTCAATTAATATTTAAAACTACATGCTTCTGCTGTCAGTGTAATGACTGTGCTTCTTGTGAACCTTAAACTATCTGCAGCTTTTGGCCTAGAGAATTCCACATAGATCTTATAATTTGGATATTATATTTTTCCAAATTGTAGATGTTTCTCTTCTTGTGGTGCATAATATTCTAGTTCGGGCTATTTTAATAGCATGACTTTTAAAGAGGCTTCTGGGTGGTTGGCCTCAGTTTCTTACAGCTATTTTCTGTTATTAAATGTAAATTTTACTTTCCTGATAACAAGAGATCTTTGGGTGTTGAGAGTACCTAATTCAGTCTTTCGTTCAGGGTTTCTGCCAGGACTTGAGGCTACCGACATTTTAGGTGCCAATAAGTCAAACCAAACGAAGGTACCTTGGTTGTTTAATGCGAGACTACGTCCTTGAAGCATATGACCTTATGTTTTCTGACTGCAATTGAGGTTATGGAAGCACTTCCAATAGAAAAATTTGACATCTATTCATTTTTTTTTTTGTTTTGAGGAATTACATCTATTTATTGATCAAACATTCAAATTTCTGTGCACACAAGTTTTAGAATATACTAGCATCTTTTCCTTCCACAGCTAGCGACCTTCTCTGAAATTCTTTTTTTTTTTTTTGACGCTACTCTTTTCGACAACATTGCATACTTATGAACATGTGAGTTCTCGTAGTTTTCTCTCTTTCTGGTGTACTCCACAAATTAAGCAACTGACAAAATCTGAGTTTTTAAATACCTTTAGAAATCTGATTTTCTTTTTGATCTTCTGGAGGCTTGACAATAGAAGACTGCTGGACGAAGTGCTATGGCTGTTGAAATATATAGTAAGCTCCCATCTATCTTCTCTCAGTAAAGTTTCTCTTCTTATGGTAACATGGTTTTGTGAGTTGATACTTCTAGGATTGCTCTATTTATATTTTCCTTAATCTGCTGGTTTGTATGCATTTACTTGACCCCAACAGTAAGTTGCCTTGGTTGACTCATCTTACCACAAGTAAACTATAAGATATCTTAACCATCCTACATGTTCTGTGCTTCAAACCCTTGACGATTCAATAAAGAAAAAAATATGGTACATGCTGCTGAGGTGCTGTGTTATGCCATGCCAATAAGATTAACGAAAATGGAAAAAGCCAACGACACCCTTCCTAGCATTGCCTGGGGACCTAGGAAACTTATATGTTATAAGTAAATAATTTTCTTTTAGAGGGATATATAATAACTTATTAAAGTTTCAACCTCTTGGTGGTGTGATAAAAAAATTCTTTAGTCCATGTCCCAGGAAAACTTTTGGTGGTATGAAGTAACTCAGATAAATCACCGGTTATTTAATTAAAAGTATGAGGGCCCACTATTTTATCATGTTTGACTAACATATTATTGGTGATTTTTGCTTCCTTGATAATCTAAATTATCACCTCACTGGTAATTAAGATAGTACCCACGAGAGAGGTGCCTTTCCAGATTACTAGTAGGATGAGATGCATTTTGATAAAATTATTCATTGAAATGAACTTTTAATATATTTATATTTTATTAGAAAATAATATTGTTCAATGTCATCTTCTTCTTTTTTTTGAGAGAATCTTCTTGATTTATTAAGATTATTTTATGGATGATTAATACTATTAATCTCCATATATAAAGTCCAAACTCACTTTTTTATTTTTACCTTTTTTGTTTATATAAAATAATAAATTATTGTTATTTAAATTATAATTTATGTTATTAATTTTTACCAAACACTATAATGTGATGTTATCTGTAATTTATAAAATGATAATCTACCATAGTGGTGTGATCTAAATAACGAGTTAATAAAAATAGGAATGCATCAAACATTCCCTTAGGCCTTGTTTGGATTGAGGTATTAGGGGAAATAAGGTGGAAGATGAGTGGGTGGTGTTAGTTAAATCATGTTTGGGTAAAAAAATTATAAAAGTCATATGGGATTTTGAGGGGTGAGTCACATCTCCAAACCCCAAATATTTCATTCCACCAAATTGGTGGAATTAGAGGGAATGAAACTTTTTAGGCAAAATTACCCCTTTAAATAACTTTCTAAAATTATACCATAGTTCATTTAAAATATTCTTTCTTATATTATTTTGATTTACGATAGAAAAATATTTGACTTGAGTTCATTTGTTGATTTAACTTCTTTTCTATATTATTTTATAATTATTTAATACTTACATCTGTTTAACTTTTATTCATTCACATTTATTTTTCATCGGACTAATTTTTTGTCATAATATTTTAAATCTAAATAAAAAGATAAAAATATTGTGAAAGAAACATAATACATTGAAAGGAAAACAATACTAAAGATAAGAGAAAAAATATGTAAAGAGATATAAATAATGATAAATATATAAATATTATCATAAATCAATAAATATATAATAATATTATATTTATTAAGGGTCATAAATAGTAATATATAATAAAGGGTATAAATGACTTTTATTTAAATTATTCAAACATGCCATGATTTAGTTTAACACATCCACCACCATAAAATTTTATCCAAACATGAGTTTAATAATAATCCACCACACTTCACCACACTCCACCACCCCACCCTATATTCCACCATTTCATACCACCCCTCCATTAGTTAGTTCCCAAACAAAGCCTTAGTCCTTATGGATTGGATAGGAGGCATGATATACTTCAAATTTGCCTATAACTGCATTATAATCTGTATCTAATTTTGTACCTAGTGATCACAGTTTCTTGTATTTAATGCTTGAAATTTGGTTCCCTAAAAAAACTTGAAATTTGGGATTTTTCCTCTTATTTTCCTACTGAATGACTTGGCCCATGATTGTGCTAGCCCTTTCCATGAACATTTCTTTGAACCTGCGAGACATTCTGATAGGTTAGAACGTTCTAATTTTAACCGCTTGTTGGTTGATTCAACTGGTTAGTGCATCGAACGCTGTGATGAGGTTTCATGATTAGATCCTAGAGTCACCATCCTTGGGAGATAGTAAGCCTTTACACCTTCCATTAGTCAAATACTGGCCTTTTGTATACCAGAGTTTACTCCCGAAAAATAGAATGTTCTAGTTATTCTTCTTAAGTAGGTAGGTAATTGAGAAGATGGTTTAGTGAAAAGATAGCTATGCTTAGAAGTTACCCTTTTTTTTGAAAAGATGCTTAGAAGTTACCCTAGCTCTTAGATCGCTGTTATTCATATTGATTGCAGGGAGATTTACCTCTAAGAAATCTTTTGGGTTAAGAGTCTGGTCGTTTTTTTAGCAGTAGTAGTTTTTTGACAAAAAAAATTACTACTCGTCTTATGTTATTTGCACATTGGAAAATTTCTTCTTTGAATCTTGATCGTTATATCAGGAATAGTTATCTTGATTTTTTCATTAATCCTAACTATGGCTTTTGTGAGATCTCCTGGGGGTTATATTCTTGTCTTCAGTAACTATGCTGCTCCATTATATGCATTGCTTCATGAACATAACATGAAGTTGTGTATGTTTGTAGGAAACTAGGTTCTAGAAGAAAATATAATCCACCTAAAACTATTTTTTTCGAGAAATAAGTTTTTCTGTATTTGGTTGCATATCAAAAAGGGTAAAACCTATTCTTTATATACAGGGTCAGGACTACAAATAATCCTATGACTCGGGATGTGGAGATGTTTTTCCCCTCCAGGAAAACTAGTCCCAAATTAAATAAACTATTTTGGTCAAATAGTAAATATCTCCATTAATCAATTTTTTTCTGATGTCCAAATATAAGAAAATGGGACATTTTCCAAGAAAATATTTTCTACCAGAATAACCTTAGCGGGGGAAATGTGAACCCCCCCCCACAAAAAAAAAAAAGAACTTAGGACGTGACTTTTACCTTGTGATTGACATATTGTCGGGTCTAATATTTCTTACGTTGGTTTGGGATTTGACAATTATTGTATAATTATTTATATTCAGTGTTGTTTGCTTAATGTAAGCATGATCAGGTAACAATCAGATGTAATTATTTTATCGTCATGACCCTGTATATTGTGAACTAACAGGTAATATGATAAAATAAAAGAAAACTAGTAACAAAATGTGCATATGCAATGCTTTTTTGAGGGATTTCTAAGTTGATTTTTCAATCCCTTATATGGCATGTGGGTGTTATCCCTCCTATGGATGCCCGCACAATCAGTATCATGTTAATATTTTAAACCCGTGTGTTTTGCTTTTCATTTTCAGCAGTTGAAAGAACCTGAGAGTATATAAAATCGATAAAGTATATAAGAGCATTTTCTTGAGATGAAATGCTGTCTTACCATGTCTAGAGGCCTCTTATTTAGTACAAGAAATACACTTAATTATCCAAATTAATTAGAAAGACTTTCCAATACTACCCTAGTGTTTGTACACGCGTCTATATATATAGACAAAAGTACATTTTTTTCCGATTACAAAGTGAGGCCCATGAGCCTGGATCAAGAAATGCAAAGACAAATTAGAAACAAATGTACCTAAGTCCATTGATTGGAACCGAACTTGAGATCTCTTGGTCCCAAAAATAATACACTTTATTTGTTGTGAACATTGCACGCTTTTTGTAGACACTAGAGCTTCATTCAACTTCTTAGAGAGGGAATCTCAAGCTCTCTTATAGATTTCTGAATTATAGAAAAAAACTAATATCACTGTTATATTTACTTTGTTCCTTCCATCAAAAGAATACTATATTTTCCTTGTTCCTAGTTCCTATTGCAAGGGATTTGGAGTTTCTGGAATTAAAAATCATTTCAAGTTTTTTAGAACTGTTTTTTTTAGTTGAAATCAAAAAACAGTTTTAGTATGCATGTAAACTTTATTACCTCTTCAGCACTCTGCTTTTGATTTTGTTTTACTCTAGGCATTGCTTTCATCAACCGTTTCGATGGTTTAAAATGGTCTTTGTTTTTTATCTGGAATTTTATGAAAGACAATCTCATCACTTGACTTGCTTTGTTGAAATTTTTTTTATGGAAGAATTACTTCTGGTGGCCTGTTTTTTATTTTCTTCAAGCTGTACAAGCTTTGATATTCTTTTCATCGCTTCATAGTTTGTGTCTATGGGTTTTCAGATTCTTGGCTACCAGCTTTAACTGATTGTGAACGGTGTAGCAGTAAATATTCCAAGTGGAGTATATGTTTGGGAGTGGAGAGTAGGTGGGGTTATGCAACTTGCTCAGTTAAATGTCAAAAGAAAATGGAGATTTACACAAAAAAAAAACAAACAGTTTTAAGATGCTTTCTTATTAGGTTAGGATTTTTATAAATTCATGCAATTTTGAAACTATTTTCATTCCGGTCAGGAATATTTTAGTGGAACATTATCATGTACTTCACTTTATAAATTCTTATATAATCTTTCGTCCATTGGTTTCTTTCGCTAATGCAAATGGGCATTTAGGACGATGAGTTTGCAATCTCCCAAAGCCATCGAAATGTCGCAGTTGCTTTCCATTATTTTATAGAACTGTTATATGATAAAACAATATCTGCATCTCATTCGTGTTTTTGTTTTCTTATGTTCTTATGCGGAGTTTGATGAGCAGAACGTGACTGAGTTATAGATTCCTTTATTATTAGTATTATTATTATTATTATTATTATTATTATTATTATTATTATTATTATTATTATTATTATTATTATTATTATTATTATTATTATTATTATTATTATTATTATTATTATTATTATTATTATTATTATTATTATTTTAAATAAAATATCGTTTTTATTTCTTTGTAATTCCATTCTAAACTTTGAAAATGGAGAACTTGTGATTAGCCACAGCTTTAAGATGTCAATTTGATGGAAAAAGATTCAAGTAGCATTCATTTCTTGAAGCTAAATTGATACCCTTCTCCTTGACTATTTCGGTGGCCGCTATTAGCATCAGAGTGCGTTTTGTTCTTGAGTGGCAGGAAGTATGCCTATAGAACGTCCTGTTACCTGAATCGTGCCGTGTACGCATCTATTGGAATAAATATCTGTTTATGCTCAGTGACGCAACAAATTCTCATATATTTGCCCATAACATGAAAATATATGAAATTAAGGATTTAACTAGGGAATTTGAAGATTATCATTATTGCTTGGGAGAATATTTGCAGTGGTTGGAAAGCTTCGTGCCGATGTTCCCCACTATCGGAATGAATCATTCATGTAATATTATTAATGCTCTATTTGGTATGTGAGACTGATTTGAATAGTTAATAGTAGAGAAGATTAGCGATTTAAAAGTAATAATTAATGAGTAGTGAGTTAATTATTATATTCATAAAAGTGCTTGGCAAATGCAATGTATAAGATAATTAAAATTGAAAAAAATAATTATTTAAATAGTTTAAATTATTATATATAAATTTAAATTAAATAATTTATTATTATTTTAACTATTTTAATATTAATAATTAATAATTATGATATAAATAAATAGCTAATTAAATGATTTATAAATTAATAAAATAATAATAAATAATAAAGAGGACATATGGTGTTGTGAAATAAATATTAGTAATAATAAGTAATAATAAAATATTTGGAGGGTGTAAAATAAATTTTAACACACTAGTAAAATTTTTCAAGCGTCTCAAAACATTAAATTTAAATCACTTATCGTTATTATTAAGTATACTTATTAAATATTTTAATTAGCGTATTGACAATGTACCTTGGTACTTTATTTATGAGATCAAGTCATTTTTTATTGACATTCCCGTCGATCGGTCTGTGATATTCCTAATGTTTGTGATCACGATTAATCAAATCGATTTCAATGAGTTGAATTGGTTTTTTATAAGGTAATTTTATTTATATAAATTTTAAACTTATATCACAAATAATGTTATATACAATGTAAAAGTTAATGGTAATATTGTAATAGTCAAATATTGTTATAAAAAAGTATATTTATTAGAAAAAAAATCACGTTAGTATTGATAATTTACTATTATTATTTATAAATTATCTAATACTAGTGATAATATATTCATTTTTTTACTTCAAGTCAATCGTTTTTCCTATTTTTGCTTTACTTTTTATTCAACAACTTTTTCTTATTTTACTTCCACTTTTCTCTTGTCTCATGTTAATTCTTCCATGTATATTCCTGTTTAAGATTATGTTCTCGTCATTTTAGTATACTAACATTCTTGATTCAAATCCTCTCTCTTTCTTTCACTTTTGTATTGCTGCTGGATTTAAGTTTTTTTTTTTCAATTTTGGACTTGGGCCAGTTTTTACCTGCTCCAATCAATTTTCGCAGTCTGAAGCTGCTTTCAATTTTAATGTTAAATCGAATTGAACCATATGATAATTCAAGAATAGATAGGCTAGTTTGGTTCCATTTAATAACAGTATCATATTCTATAACTATGTATATGTTATATAAAAGAAAAACGACTATCAATAATCAAATTAAAGTTCACTAGTCTTGGCATGTTGATATCGGCCATTTTTTACTTGTTACAACTTAATCAATCCTTGAATATATGAAAATTTCAAATCCTCCTAAAATTTATATCTAAAAACTCTTTTAATACTCGCACAAATTACTACAAAAATGTGATAAAAAATTATAAGTCATACTATTGCAAGGAGTTAGGAGGACTTACACACAAGTTTTAGAAGGATGTAGCTCGTCCAATATAGGAAAAAGCTAAATTTTCCTAAAATTTGTGTCTAAAAATTATGCCAATACTCGTGTCATCAAATTATTAGAAGGATTTAGGCACAATTTTTTGGATATTGTAACAACATTCAATTTAAGAAAATTCAAATCCTCCTAAGATGTACCTAAAAGTCATCCTGATACTCACATTATCGAATTATCCAAAATAGTGATAAAGTTATAAGCCATGTCATGCAAGAGGTTAAGGGGAATTTGTTGAATCTAGGATTCCGAGAGTGTTTTGATGATCACAAATTTGTAAGGGAACTTAGTCTATGCTGATGAACTTGTTGAGCTGATTTTTGTAACAGGATGTGTTCAAGTTCAGAGTTAATAGGTCGACCAAAGCTGAAGGAATGGACGACCTGTGCACACGAAAAATATATCAGAAGAACTACATGTGTGCAGCGGTTGTCCTAAGCATATGAAGCGGTTTACCAACATTAAAGGAGGAATATATATGGAGAGG
>LTAE01004565.1:8935-31848 GCA_001647135.1 Pontederia paniculata | reverse complement strand
GATGTGTATTGGTCGTACGACCTTAGTGAGGACTCATCCTTCGTTAGTTTACTTTTTTTGTAACTACGAAGGATAAATGTTTTACATGGCATACATTGCAGTGTTTTATCATCGTTTTTATCGATATGCATTGTGGGCTTTGGTTTTATTAGATTTCGATATTGTGTTCCCTCCACTCACTGAGCCACTTTTATGCTCACCCCTCGCTTCCCATTTTGCAGGTGATGACTGCTAGATATGCTATATGATATGCATGGGTTGTGATTTGTGCATGTGTGAGGTTGACGGACTAGAGTAGTCCTGTTATACTTGCTTATTAGCATTTTCTCATGAGTAGGAAATTTGTATAGTTCCTAACTTTCTATTTGTCTCATATTATTCATCCATTTTGGTCATACGAATTCGAGATGTTGATTATATCTCACGTGTGGATTTTTGAGGATCGATGTTCCTCATATTCGTATTATGATGTCGAGCCATCGTGCTCCTGTGATCACAGTCTGTACATTTTATGGGCAGTTGTCCCTTTTTATGTTTATATTCAGTTTATATAAACTGTTGTATACATGAGTATTTTTGCCACTTATCCATTTTACGCCGAGATGCTGCCGAAATTTTTGACAAATCCATGACTTGGATTAGATTTATTTCCATTCTTCCGCAACATTCAAATACTTAAACTTGATATAGTAATTTATCTATATTAACCCCTCGTGACGGCTAACGGTCGACTATGTCGAGGTGGGTCATCACAGAATAGCTTTATCTTCAGTAATTATATTTCCCTCATTATCCTCAACTTTGCTTATGTGATTCCTTCTATTTCTGATAATTGTACTTAGGTGGAAGAATTTGGTGTTCTTATCTCCTTCCCTTAGCCAATTAACCATGGATTTGGACCACCATTTAATATTTATCTGTCTTAGGTAAGTAGCACGCAGGTTATAAAGGCTCCTAAGATGTTTCAGTTCTTCTTGAGTTAACCCTTGATTTTCATCTTTGAACTCAAGGTTCGTGATGTCTTGTTTAGTTTTATGTGCTCTATTTTCTATTTTACCAGGTCTTTACAATTCCATCTTAGAGTTTGTTCTTTGATTCTACATAGAGATTCCTGAATGGAATTGATCATATGACCTAGTTCTCCAAACGTTTTGTACAATAACTTTAGGTTCTTGATACTCAAACCAGAAGTGTTCGTATCTAAAAGGGTGTGGTTTATGTCGATGAGTATTTGTGCATAGCAGAATAGGAGCATGATCAGATGTACCTCTATTTAAGGTGTGAAGACTTAAATTAGGAAATTTTGTGATCCAATGTTGATTCACTAATGCTCTATCTAACCTACAGAGTATCCTTGCAAGATGTTGTCTATTGTTACACCATGTATATTGGGGACCTTGTAAGGGAAGGTCAATAAGTCCTTGTTTTTGGATGAGGTTATGGAGAGTCCTAATTGATTTGGTTAGCCTAAATGGTGTTCCCCCTTTCTTATCTTCAGGATTGATGATGCAGTTTAAGTCTCCCATTACAATCCATGGAATGTCATCAAGATTAAAGGACGCTAAGGAATTCCATAAGTGATTTCGGTCTAAGGGAATGTTACTAGCATAAATTGCAGATAAAAGAAAAGAGAAGTTTTGAACTGAGACTACAACATGTAGATATTGTGAGGATGTGTTTATCAGAGAAACCTGAGCCGCGCATGTGCGCCAAGTGACTAAGATACCTCCTGATGCACCAGAACCTTCCTGAAAATAGCCTTTCTAGCTTCGCCCAAGCCTTTTAATAACCCGTTCTGAGGTGGAACTTGTAGCATGTGTTTCCAGGAGGATAATGAGATTTGGAGAGTGAGAACCAATAATACTATGAAGTCGGTCTCTCACCTTGCATCTGAATGCGCCCCGACAGTTCCATGTAAGTATTTTAAACATTCATGGATTCTGTGAGCTGATCAGCAGGAGCTTTCTCTATGGCTGCTTCCTGCAAGATGAGAGAAGATTTATCAGAATGGTTTCTATTCAGAGAGGCTTTACCTTTCTTTTTCCTGTTTTTGCTTTTCCTGGCGCTCAGCGTAGGTGGAGGAGGTGTAAAACGCTCTGCTGCTCTACGATTGCATCGTGGCTCTATTCTATGCTCTGGAACAAGCTCGACATTAGTATCTTCCATGTCTTCATCCTCAGAAGAATCCGAAGTTTCGTAGTTCTTGTAGGTTGAAGTATGTCAGTTACTTAGACAACCATATTCGTATGGTCCAGGTCGTTGTCCTACTTTGACCTGAACGAAACAAACAGGGAAGGAGAGGAGATAAGATTAGGGTTAGGAGAAGTGGCCATTGCCTGAAGTGAAGGAGATATGTTAGTGGAGGAGGTGGGATGGGAGTTTGAGAGAGTCATTGCCGTTTGATGAGGGAGTGTCATGTGAGGTAGGCCGCGTGGAGAAATCTCCGAGCCTCGAGTGTATCGATCACGTGGGCCTTCTCGATCAGCGGGTGATCTGATCCTGAGTTGTCCAGATCGGCCATGAGTGAGCGAGTGATTGCATCCCGAGGCTTTATAGAGCTTG
The DNA here is from genome assembly GCA_001647135.1 of Pontederia paniculata. Lineage (NCBI taxonomy): Eukaryota > Viridiplantae > Streptophyta > Magnoliopsida > Commelinales > Pontederiaceae > Pontederia > Pontederia paniculata. The sequence continues at coordinate 29,286 of LTAE01004565.1, read as the reverse complement.
ATGGATCCTTCATGGGTGAACGGCTCAGATTGCAGCCTTCTCCCTCATTTGCTTCTCGAGACTTCAGAGGAGAACTAGTGGACCTGCTTGATGACTTCGTCAATGGACCATTAATCTCGATCGTTGCCAAGCCATCTTTCTGCACACAGAGATCAGTGGTTAGCGTTTCAACCTCTACACGTGTACCGTCCTGATCACCCGAAGTTAGGGCATCCATGGCAGATCGCTGGACCGGAGTTGAGACCGGTTCGATCATCTCTCGACGAGGCGGCCGCTGGTCAACTGTTCGCCGATGTCGGGAGGGGTAAGAGCGGATCCAAGATCCGTACAAAAGTGGTTGCCGAGTGGACTAATCCTCCTCCAATAAAGCCTTTGACTGCGCCGGACATGAGGATATCATATGACCTGTGCATCCACAGCCGAAACACAGAAAGGGAAGGTGGTCGTATGAACCTTGTTGGAAGAAGCATTCTCCATTCAGTGTGCGAATCCATACGCCTTGCTTTACTGGTTTCGAGAGGTCCAGATCTATGCACACTCTTGCAAACGCAGGCGTTCTCCCGCCGCAGCGAACTTGTCCAGCTTCAGAGGGTTTCTGAAACAACTTGCAATACGGAGTATCGATTCTTCGTTAGCCAGTTCGTACGAAAGTCCCGAAATCTGGATCCAAACCGGAGCGAAAGTAAGTTGTTTCTCGAGCGGACGGAAGAACGGGCGCAATTTGGTAACATTAAGTAAGGCGCCTTCAATCTTCCATGGACCCCTGTAAGAACATGAAGAAGATCTTTATCATTTTCAAACTGAAAAACGTAGTAGAAATTACTCATTTCCGTGATCTTTAAGGACGTTTGCAGATTCCATATATTGCCGGGCAGGTCCTTCCTCAGCTTTTCCAGCGTAAAACTGGTTCCAAAGATTTTTCCCATGAGGCATTTTTGGAGCTCTGCTGAACGATCAGTCACCTCTGCATGAGAGATGATGACTTCCTCTGTGATATGCTCACAGATCATCTTGAGCTGCTCCATTGGAATCCGTGGGGCCAGATATGGTTTTGATGTCTTTACAACGTCCGTCCATGATCCACGACTCGGAGGCCTTGGAAGCAACGGAGGAAGATTTTTAGAGGAGGGGGGAAGGATGCGTGTTGCTTGAGGGGGGGGGTTGGGGAGAAGAGATGAGGAAAGGGGGAACCGAGGATGGAGCGGGTCTGGTGGTTTCGCTCCCATTCTCCCACTAGTGGTTTATTCTATGATGTCATATGTTAAATACATATTTAAAATATGCCCATACCACAAATGTCATGACAGTCACCTTTTTTTCCATTAAGAAAAGGAAAAAGGAGATATATGGTTAAGATATTTACTGGATGTTTGTGAAATACTTTCTGGTCCTTAGTGAGTTGAAATTCTACATTAGGTGTCCATATGACAAAATCTGCAATATTTCCACTTAGAATGGCACCCTGAAACAAAAAAAAAAGATGGAAGTTGATTGTTGTTGTAAGCACTTACTTTTGCATGTAGTCACATATTTTCTCCAAAAAATAGTCATGTTATCTGATTAGCAACCTTATGATAATTTAAGTCCAACATGCGTTCACCCAAAACAACAAAAGATTTAGTACTTCTCGGCATCAGCAACAGAAAAATCTAAAGGTAGACCCAGAATAACCTTGAAAGAGTTAATTATTAGCAGGTAAGATGCAGCACCAATTAGAGAACTACTTTCTTTATACGATTACAGAACTATTTCAACCCTTGAATTTAGCATATCATGATCCACATAAGTGTATGGTGACATAAAATGACCTAAATGATGATAAAGACATGTAAAACACATTAACATAGTATACATGGTCAACTACGTAAACTATACCTGATATACGATAGTGCCTTCCCACTACCCTGTAGATATAGCAGCTATTTATATAAGAAACTAATTAGTCATGCATAATAGTAAAACCATTGGAAGGTCTTGGAGTCTTGCTCTGGATATATGGTAAATATTACACAAAGATACATCATATTAAGTTCAGTGAGACTTCAGATACACTAAGAAGTTTAATGAGCTGGGATTTTATAGTTTAATAAATTATGATGGTGGACTACCTTATGCTTCTGGCCTGCAAGCTTTTCTGGCCTCTCACTCCACCATCTAGCCATTTGACTAAAATTAACACCATACTTTTGTCCATAAGTCCATGTGACAAGAAGAACAAAGTACGACAAAATTAAAAGTTAAAATCTTGGCAAAATTGTCTGAAAATAATCATGGACATGACCATGCTAAAATAAAGCAAGCAAGTAGACAAACATTGTCATGCTCTTTTGTTCTCGTCTTGGCTTTTCACCAGCTTGAGAGCCATTAGATAGTTTTTTTTTAGAGAGAAAAGGATGGTTACCAAGATTAATCATCCATTTTATTAAGGCAATATTGATTTATATATTCTTGTTACATGAAAATTAAAAGATCAAAGGATTAGCATCTCATCCATTCGTTCACTAATCTCTCGACTATAGCTATAATATTGTCCACATATAATCTCTTCCCTCGAAATGTGCATCCATTGCGTTGGAGCCACATAGACCATAGCAAAGCAAATGGTGTTATATGCTTTTTTTTTGAAACATAAACTTGATGATCTTGACTCCCACCATGTCTGAAAGAGTTTCAAAAATTTTCTGTTGATTGAGTGTTGATTCACCTACATCTTGCTCTATGCCACACTTCTCTAGCCATCAAACAGTCAAAAAATATTTGTGATCAATATTCTCTTCAAAAGTACTACAAAAGGAGCACGTCAGTTTTTGCTACAGAGGGCATACTAATTCATTTATTTCATCGGTAAGCAGCATCAATATCTCCATAACACCAATCCAACAAAACTTAACCATTACCCTCCAAATTGAATATGGAGGTTCCATCAACCTGTAAAAGGTACATGATATATGCATGGCATCTTGATTTACAAATATTATCTTTCTTTTATGTGTAGCTCAAAATCTCCAAATAAATTAACTGAGTGATATCACATGTCAGGTGAAGAGAACATTTCTTTTTATTTTGAGAAAAGGTTAAGAGATATCACCAATAGAACTAAATAGTATCCCATCATAGTAGGAAGAAAATAATATAAACACAAAATTACCTCTAAAATTGAGATCCCACCCCATGCCCTCAAACAATCGCCTTCTTCAAAAAGCTTAAGGTCTGGTACTGAAAGTGAATGATCACAGCTCAACATATCTATGTCACCCTCCTGGAAAATATATACATGCCAAATAACAAAACCAACTTTTCTCTCCAAAAGAATGCTGCGATTCAAACGAAAAACAAAATAGAGGGCACCAATGCTTCCCATAACTGCTCCCTATTGGCAGCATCATGAATAGGAGGGGCACACTTAAAACGAGATCACCATCTGCAATTTCCTCAGCTGCAAATGCCAGGTAATGAGGGCAAGTTTCAACACTTACACTGGCACCACTGCTCTTTGCATCCTACAAGCAGAAAGTGTAGTTGACAACTTAATCTGGTCATCAAGTACTAAATAGTTCACCTTTTAAGAAAGATATTTAATAGAAATTTACATTTCGGTAATTCAGTGTGCTCGCAATGATAATTCAATTACTGATATACTGCTTTTGCTAAGTGATCTAGAACAGGGATAAATCTCTATTTCATGACATGACCTTAAAAAAATGAGAAGAGAAACATTTTGTATCATGTGCATGATGTGTAACAAGATTTCCCCACACACAGCTATTCAACAAAAAAGGATAAAAAATCCATACACCAACAACAGAGAATATAAGTTAACATCACCACATAACGTGACTCAACATCACTGAATGCATTAGTAATGCATGTTAAAGGTGATGGAAAGGAAGTGCTCATATAGCTGTGCCAGCAATCAGCATCTCACTTAGAACGAAGCTGAGATGATGATCTATAGTTTTATAGTTCATCAGACGAAAAGGGAGATTATTGGTAAAGATGCAATCTGGATCCCTAATGTCACTTTATAAAAAAAAAATTTACTTGGAAAAACAGATCATATTGGATCTATGGCATTTACAAAGAATAATATTAGGTTCCTAACCACATCCCAGAAATTGTGATGTAAAATAAGAACACTATTACTATACGATAAATGAGAAAATTGGTCATACATAAGTAGGTCATATCCATGCTAAAGTCATATATAAATTCATGTATCACGGTCGTCAGTCACACACCATTTCAAATATATAAGGCATTACTTCCGAACATCAGTGTTCCACCCCCACTCAATTGCTTATGGCACAGCTATCAGTTTATATTATGGAGTCAAATGAAAAGTTAACAATAAGTTGAGGTTTGATGTGAAAGATACAATAATTTAGAACACAAAGGTAGTTTCAATATCTGAACCGCCAAGGAATCAATATGAAAAAGCACGTGAAGAAAGTATTATAAGTTACAATAAATTTTCACCTTAATAAGATCTAAGGAATTCTTTGCATCTGACAAATGAACAACATGAACATGAGCGCCATCAGCACAACCGCTCTTTCTTGTATCATGCATTGCATCTTTCAACTCTCTACTAGCTGCTTCATCCCTGGATAAAAGAAGTACATAGAGCAATCATGCCACTATTTCAGCACTTCAAACAAGGGGATATCAAGGGAAAGAGAGAGAAATGCTTCCTAAAATTATATGAAAAAATACATTTATGACACATCAAACTACAAAGATCAACATGGTTATCAAATAATCAAGAAATCAGCTCATTTAGCAGTGAGCCATTATCAGATGTTGCATGCCACGACAACAACAACAAGATCTTGAGGTCATCTTCTCGAGAAAAAAAGGTCAAACTGTGGAACGCCCAGTCAGGATTTGGATACTAGATCCTTTCACATGATTTAAGGATACCACTACAAAGTAATTCATTTCATCACACGATTAAGCATATCACTTGTTATCCTTTATGTATAATCTAAATTGTGATAGGTTAAGGTGTTCAAATTGAGATATTGTTTACTAACTTCAGTCTTGTAAGCTTCAAAATCATGACGATAGTTGTTACATCTGCACGAGATAATAGATGAAAATTATCATGCAGTAGAGATGCAAATACAAATAAAACAAACCAGAAAGCAACAGAAATGATATCTTCTTTCAAATCTGTTTTTGCATGTTCCTTTCAACTCCGAAACTTGAATTATGGAAACAAGCACATTGACGGAAGATTCTTATGGTTGGAGCTTCTTATAGTCCTCAAGACGGAATCCTGCTACCAAATTTCAGAGAGCAATGAAAATTTGTGCACTAAGATACAGATATGTAGCGCTTAAACTTAAAACCCAACATTGCACCTTCTAAGCTGATGCAAGGATCCTGAACTCGAAACAGAAGAAACTGTGTAATATTACAGCTCCAACAGCATTGAAGCTTGTCGACGTTGGGAGAAGCCGTAACTGCTAACTAAAATGTTGAAAGTAAAGTTCATGTTCTTTAGGTTAGAAATGCAAAGCTTAAGTGCATATGTAATGTTCTTATTGTAAAGGAAGTCTTCTTGTACCTGGTAATAATATCTAAACTACACAGACTTCAGAGGAGTTCTCAAAACTAAATTCAATTAAAGATTTTTATATATATATATATATATATATATATACATATGTGTGTGTGTATATATATATATAATTAGTTTGTCAGCTAAAAATGTAATATATAATTGGTCATATGATTGTGGCTCAACTCTTTTTATGCTAGAGGGCCTACAGATTAGTTATCTTCAGAGTGAAAAATATTACAAGAAATGAGTGGAAGGGACAGCTTACCAGGAAGACGGCCTTGTCTTAAGATATGTAGCATAGGCACGTGGATTCAAATTATCAATATCAAGGTCTGAGATATTTTCTGAATTCAAAACTGCCTCTGAATGGACAAGGGATTCTTGTACTTTGCCAGGGCACATAGACCCTCCTGCAATGAATTGTTAATCAAATGATTAATCAACGACAATGTACTCTAATTTGAAAAAAAAACATATGTGAAAATTTTACTGTGGAATTGAGCTTACACTTTGTAATATAAGAAGGATCAAATTATAGATCCTTTATTGTTTGTGTTGGTTTCAAATAGAAAAATGCAAGTTTTTCAGCAAAGAAGATGCAGGTTTCTCAGCTGCTTATCACAGACAGGGTGTAAAGTTTTGAAGATTATCAAGTGAGTTCCATAACTTGAAAAACATACATACAAAATAGCAAATTGACAGACACTCTTGCAGTTAATACATCATAGGAACTCTTTTCAGAAAATTTGCAAGCACCTTCTTTTAGAAACCAAAGGTCAAAATTCAAGTTATGAATGTTATAGTTTATCAAAGAATTAGAACAATCACCAAGAAAAAGGAAACTAGTTAGAAATATGCCTTTATATGAGTTGAATTTGTCATTGGGAAGTCATTTATTCCTGAAGGACACATAAAATACTGCACACAGATGACAAACAATTAGATGTTTCCAAATCTCAATCACAACTAATAAGGTATAAAAGAAAAGTTACAACAGTGAAAAACCTGTAGCAGCTAAAGATAATAATAAGAAGCTGCATATCACTATCATAGTGCCTATCATTAATTGTTAGTTTGTACCTTGAGACCAAGCACACCAGCATTCAGAAGGCTCTCCAATGAACTAATATTCGATGCATTTCCTGGAACCAGACTTCCCCAGAAACCTAAGAAACAATAGACATCTCACTCATGGTTCAACAAGAAATAGGATGCAGGATGAATTTTAAGCACGGAAATAGCCAGAGAGCATATGATGTAGCAACAGACTACACAACAGCATTATCACTATGATTGTTGATATATTCAGCATTCATCCTGTTCTTCTAACCAGAAAAGTACCAAAATTTTGATATCGTATAAGTTGTAACGTTATCCCTTAAATATTTTCAGTGTATTGAGTTCTGAAAGAGATCATACCTGCATCAACATATATTTTCTTCTTAGCTGCATCAACTCGTCATGCATATTATTTAAAATTTATTAAGAAGCAAATAAATCCATACAGAAGGACAAATCACTTCTTCATAACCACACCTTTAGTTTTAAAGTCTCCACAGACACTGTAGAAGGAAAACTATTGAAGGGCATGTCAATGAGTATTGTTACGCCACCTGAGTTGGAAGAACTAAATGAAAATTTGAAAGAATTCAACTTTAAAAAAATTTGAATATGTATCAGGACATGGTCAACAAAAAATAATGATAACACAAATGGTAATGAAAAATGAGATTAGTCCAATGATTCATTTCTTGAAACAAATATATGCAAGTTATACTATTGTCAAAACTCAATTCTGTCCAAGCTCTGATCCTATGACAATAAGGTTATTCTGATATTTTGCTGTCAGTTCTAGATGAAACATTGAAATATCAAAGCAAAATGGAGAAAAATGAAAAAGAAGGATGGGATTTTGGTCATCATACTATTTATTTTCCTATTTAATATGACTCACATAGATATAACACATTGTGTAAAATAATTTAGCAAAAAGTCATGAAGTACTCAACTTGATGCAAACAGTAGTACAGTTGTCATATGTTATCAAAGGAAGATTACAGATAATGTGAACATAAAATAATTGATTTCCATGAACGGAGAATCCTTCCTATTCAACTCGTCCAGCGTCATTAAGATGTGCATGACTGAAGCAAGATCCATGCTTACCAAATTAAATAGAAAAGGGTTCCAAGATTTTGGGTTACATGGAAATAAGGTTTCAGGGTTCATGAAACATATTTTCTTTCTACTACTTTGATTCGACATGAGCAGGAAAAAAATGTCATTTTGTGATGCATGTAAAGAGAGTACTTGCATTCTCTTTGCAACCTAAAGGGATAGTTAATCTTACTTAGTTATCAACATTTGGTCTTCTAGTACGGTGAACTCGTGTGAAAAGGGGACTCAAATGTGTTTAGCATAGAAGTCACCGAGATTGAAAAACTTTTATGTGAAAACAGACAATTCTGCTATCTCTCAAAAAAAAACACCAGTACAACAATGCATTCTAACTATTACTTGGTTTTAAAAAATGACTTGTACAATCATGCATTAGTGCAGATTCATCGAGAATGTTAATGTAGATATCTGAAAAATGGTGTACGTTTATATTCAACTCTTCAAGAAAAAAAAACATGCATAGAAATTGTGCCTGGCCACATGCACATCAATCAAACCAGGCATGATAACAGCATCTCCATAATCAACATGTGCCAACCCACACTGATATTCGCCTTGTGCCACGGACACAATTCTCCCTCTCTTCACTTCAACTGACAACAATCAGGTTTTAACCACAACTAAGTGTTTAGAGCATATCTTTTGCAGGACCTTCAAATTCATATGAAGACAAGAATCAAAATGTCCCTGCAACACTACTCGAATATGCAAACATAAAATGCAACTAACTAAACAAAATAGCAGAAGCAACTTTCTTCTTAATGTGTTGTGTCATACTTGATCCGGCAATGATTCCTGGGAAGAAATGATGCACTTGCTAGCGATCTCATAATGATCATAGGGAAGAAGGCTGCAAAGGGTAATTGAATCTTGTGGCAAAGAACGAGATATGGAATAATGAATAATTTTATCAATGTGCAATGTTGCTCCTCTCAAATAAGAACAAACAAAATTATCAAACTTTAACACAACCATTTATCAATCTACAGTTATCACTATTAAAATCCAATCATCAATCTTACTGACGTCCAAATAGGAACTCATGGACATAATAACTATTGCTAATAATAAAATGCCTCCATTAATTTTATCAGCTTTCAAATGAACAGCCATTCAAACTGATTCCCCATTAGAACACCAAAGAAATCGTAAAAAGTAGCTCAGAAACATCAACTCCTTCATCGTCAACAAGAACATCAACTACTAAACTACAATGCGCCGTAAACAAGTGAGGGAGAAATAGGACCTTTGAAGGGTTTCTGATGTAGAGGAGGACGACGAAGGAGACGACAGGAAAGGCACATGTAAAGTTCTCCATCTCAAAGCATCGTCCATCCATGGCTTTCTCTCTCCTCTCTCCTCTCTCCTCTCTCCTCTCTCCTCTCTGCTTTTGGCTTGGAAGTGGGAGATTTGTTGGTGAAACAGTGGATTCTTTCGACGTATTGGCGGATCCAGTCCATATCTCGCGGCTAATCGACCCTGGGTTCGGGAAACGACTTCATTGGAGGACACGTATCCGATTTCTGAGGTATAGAGTCGGTGATCTTATAGTTATAGTTAGGTTTTAAATTCGAATTTTATTAATAATATTTATATATATTTTTTATGTATTAGATTATGGGTCTCTTTTATAAATAATGATCTTACAAGGCTATTAAGTCGACTATTTTATTTTCTTTCCGTTATTTTATTAACAATACTCGAATAATTCCTTTGATATTGGGCAATGTGGATTAAAAAAATGTAGATACATTAATTAGTCTTATACTTGCTGTTCATCCGAAAACCGAACAGTTCAAAATTGAATTTATGATTTGTTGATATGAAATAACGATCTCTTTAAAATATTTTTTGTCCTAATTAAAAAGATACAAAGCATCCTTTCGGGTGCATTGTTGTATTGAAAGGAAGCAGATGGATTGTTTTAAGTGCACAAACGGTAATGTATTAGCGATTTTTTTTTAGTAAGTTTATTAGTGAATATATTAGAATCCACTAATCACAATGATCCATCGAGTTAAATTTGACTCGAGATCGAGCATGCTTTATACAAAGTTAATTAAACTTGAATTGATTAACATGTCAAACTTAGAAATAGAAAATCTCATAATCCAAATTTACAGTAATTTGAAATTGTTTAAACTTTTGCGTCTTGCTTCAAATTCGATTAATACCAAAATAAATGTACTTAAAATAAACTTATTTTTTCAAAGAAAAACACGATATATTTTTTATATTATTTTCATGAAGTTTTACCTTGATTAATTTGTGCCATCTCAAATCAAATATTTGAGTATAATAAAAAAAATATATTTTATTTAATATGCTTTGAGTGACTCAATTGATATATTTTTTTTCAAAAACTCTTCCAAGCGAAGAGAAATGAAGGTCTTGCTTGTTTTCAACAAAGCATTGAATTTGTAGGTGAAAAGACAAAAATAAGTCATATATATATATATATATATATTCTGAAAGCACATTTAAAAGAGTGTTTGCCTTCCATCCGTCCTCACCAACTTTTGTTGGGTTGAATTGGGTTAGTTTTGTTTCAATCCGAGGAGTTGGGGCAGATGACGATAGCATTTTATTCTTTTCTTTTCCTTAATCACTCTAATTAGTATTCATTTAAAAGTAGGAATCTAGTTTTTCCAAAGATATAAAAATGTCTTTCAAAGATCTAAAGTATTTATTTAATATATTCTAAATTTTAAATCAAACCAAATAATTAATTATTTAACAATAAATAAAATGTGGATTCATGCTCAGGAAATGCATTTTTCTACTTGCTAGTTTTCTAGGAAGAAATATGAAATGATTTTTTTTGACAGATTACAACACGGCTTAAATTTTTGGGGGGAAGAACCAAAGAAGCCCTCTAGAAAATCATGTTTTATTTCTAACAGTCCATTAATTACTTTTAAAAATATGAAATAATATAAAAAGGAATTATTAAAAAAAAATCGATTAATTAGGTTAAATAAAAATTAATAAATTCATTTTTAACAGTGCTTCTTACACACACAAAAAAACAATTATAAATAAATTAAAAAGTAGCTACCTTAAAAAAACAAGGAAAGAAACGAAGAAAAAATAGAAACTAAGGAACGATGCAGAGGATGAACAAAGGCTCTTAAAAAAAAAAGCAATTTTTTCTCTCTTTTCCTCTCTCGCAACACCTGTTGAGAGATCGAATCAAAGTATGCCAATTGGTGATCGAAGAAGTGCACGACGCCCTCTCCAATCTACTCTTATCACGCAATAAGAACTGCTTATCGAAGAGAAGGAGATTAGGATTTCGCAGACGGGGGACGGATCCGGTCGCCGGCGGCGGGATTGAAGGCGATGTTTCCCAAGGAATGGACTCCTCCCTGCGGAAGCTGCTGCACCAAAAAATACGCGGCCCTCCTCCAGATTCCATGTTCGTATATTGCTCTCTTTTCTCCCCTTCTCGTTCTGCTCTTCTCTTTGTTCAAAATGGTTTCTTGATCCGAACAGTAGAAGAAGGATGACTATTTCGTGCAATGATCCATTTTTTATCTCTTGTAAATACCAAAGGATAAGATTTTTTCGAAATGTAATGCTAAAACAAGAGCTTTTCTCCAGTAAAATAAGTGCTGAAGTTTGAATTTTCCCTCGGACGAAAGCGATATGAATCTGTAGGAAGCTTCAATCTGATATGCAATGCTCACAACGATGAGTTCCTTTGGCATATGTTTGATAAGAACGCGGTTCTGATCAGGTTAATTCTGGTTGCAGGGAGAGTTTTCTGCAAGAAGGGATGCGGTACAGACAGCGAGAACTGGGAGGACTGTTAGCATCTTCTGCCTGTCCTTAAGAATTTATTTCCATTTCTTTTCCACGTTTTGTATCTTACATATTTTTCTTTATTTTTGGCAGTTATTCTTGTTGATATGTGGGTATATATGGGGAAACAGAATTTCATTGAGCACAGATGAACGTTAATAGCTAGGTCCTGATGTTCTCAAGCTATACTATCTCAGATAGGAAAATAAATAGAAAGCTTTGATCTTCGGTTATGATGCAGCTTAGGCTGTGTTTGGCGGGATTGTCAGTAGGGTTTGTGTCCACATGAAGCTTTACTATGAGTAGCATTTTGCCTAAAATGCTGTCAAACCAAATACAGTCTTATTTAATTGTAATACATTTGAGCTTAGGCTTATATCCTTGTCAGACCAAACACAGTCAGGATGTATTGATGGAGATATCGACAAGTTCAGATCGAAAGTTGTCTATTTGTTTGTCTCCCATAAGATAAAAGATGCTGCAGTACACGGCTTAAGTTTATTCGTTCGCAAAATTTGACACGTATCAAAAGGATTATTGCCATGATTACAGCATTGTCCGAAAAAAACTAGAAATTGACATTCCAAAGCTCAAAGTTGTCTACGGTACATTGTCTATTTATTCATATCGAAAGTTGCCTATTTGTTTGTCTCCCATAAGATAAAAGATGCTACAATACATGGCTCAAGTTTATTTGTTCGCAAATTTCGACACGTATCAAAAAAACTATTGCCATGATTGCAACATTGTCCGGAAAAAAAACTAGAAATTGACATTCCAAAGCTCATTTCTCCTGATTTGATGTATGAGGACTTTCTACCAAATATTAGCAATAAATTTAACATATGTTATCAATAAGGAAGTCTTAGTTATATCTCTTTAATATTTGTCTTTAATCCGATATTTGGTTAATGAAACCACAGTTGCTAGAGTAAAAGATATCTTACGTCGGCTCCTTTTTGTCTTTCCGCCATTTAAGTTTTTGGTATTCCATTGTCGGTTGATATTATTTGGATAACATTTCTCTCATAAAGTGAGAATAACGACTAACATGAACTTGTGAGCATTATTATCAAACAAAATTGCAATTTGTCTGAGTATTTTATCTCATTTTGTGTGCTTCAAGTTTTATATATATATTCACACAAATACACATGTTATTACTATTTTAATAGTGATCCATGTACTAGTCCTTATTCCGCAATTTTTCATACTAACGTTCGATATAGGTACTGCAAAAAAAGAATGTCTCTTTTGCTTCTGTCAGATTTTTTTTTTCTTTGATAAGGGAAAATATTACTTGGGTGGACAGTTCTTTGGACCCTTGAAATTCAGTGCATCTGCATTTACATTATTCATATATTTATTTTGTTCCCCCATCCTTTAATTTCTCAAAAAATGTATTTATTTTGTTTCTTTGAGATGAGAGTAGTTACTTCATGAAACTTCAGGTTTGGGAGAGTGTAATGAAATATGCTACAAGGACCCAGTGCTAAAGGATCAGGAATGGAGTTCTTACATTGACAGGTCTCCAGGTCAAGACAATTACTCTCTGGTATGTTCATTCTCTTTATTCTCATTTGAAATAAATTTTAAATTTCTTAATATGAAGCTATTTTTCTCATTTATTTTGGTATGTTACCTAGTCCGAATTTGCCTAATTATATTTTTATATTCCAAATGCCTATGAAACTGGTGTTTTTTTTTCTATGCAACAAAAAGCATAATATTCAAGTGCCTATTTCATTTATCCTGATTCATCCTTCTATTATATGCAGGAATGTTTTCATGCTTGTGTTTCCGGCTGTGGCTTCAAGGTCTGTACCTGTTTAGTTTTCTCTTCTTCTGAGTACTGAATGCTTTATTCTCTCTTCTTACTACTTTTGGCCATATCATCTTCAAAGACAACATTATCTTAATCATAGGAGTTAAGAAAAGCTCCCCGTAGGCTTCGCGAATCTTTTAATTAAAACTTCATGAAGTGTTTTCTGGAGAAACAATAGACCATAAATTATACAAAATAACTAAAACAAGTTCATGTCCCATTAATCTCATTAAAGTAAATACAATTTCTTTGTAAGATAAGGTTAAAGAAATGGAATCCTCCAAACCTGTGGCACTTTTTTCCTTTTTTCATGGTAAATTAAGTCACAATGAGCTTCTAGGTGGTTCGTCATATATTGTGATAAGTGATAAATCATAGAATAATATGAAGACATAATCAATAGAACTCTTGCCCTCAAACAAAAAAATCAATAGTTAGCAAATTTGATAAACTATGATACAAAGGGAGATCTTCTCATGCCACTGGGGATAAGAGGTCATCCTAACAAAAGGTTTTAATTGTTTTTTGGTGATTAAGGATCTTTTGTTGTGAAACAAAGGAAAATCAGTGTCCCGAGAACACAGCATTTATAGTGTGCTGTCATTAATTTGTGGGTGGCTTGAAGATGTGGAATTTGCTTGGCAGAGCTTTTTATGGGAAATATTCATTTTGCCATGTCCTTTTTTTGAAAGGATCTTGCCATGTTATTTGAAGCCTAAAACGACTAGATATAGCTTTGTATCTATGAACTGAGACAGCTTTCTAGGTTAAATAAGAAATTATAAGACTCTTCCTAATTTGCTCTTGCTGCAAATGCCTTTAGTGCTTCAGTTGAATTGATATGGGGAATAGGAGCCTAGCTAATGGAATCTGGCTGAGCATGTTGTGTCCTAGCCATTAATGAGCTTCTGTATAAAAAAATATGATAAGGGCTTCTTTATTTGATATCGCTCACTGCTCAGATCGAAAATGATGGAGAGCATACAGAACTCTTTCAGCTTCCCTTTTTTTTCGTTTCTCTTATCTTAGTTAATTGCTGATTGTTGATTCACTCATGCAGTTTGACATTCCAAAGGAGAAAGTTGAAGAAGTTCAGCCAAACAGGCCATCTAAACCACCGATCACGCCCAAACCGAGACCTGTACTGTCTTACACCAAAGTTGCTGCCGATGCTGATGATTTGCCTGGCACATCAGCATAACAATTAGCAGTGAAGCTTAATTCTGCTTGAAGTCTGCATTTACATGAATTCAGTTCATATCTTCTTTCACCTAGCTACCTACCTACCCATAATGGCTAACTCATCACTAGTCCGGGTTTCCATACATTTACTGAAACCATAGTAAATGACCAAAAGACAGGCTAGCAACATTATAACATCAGATGGCAAATTGGTCCATCTCCTCAACTATGTGCAGAGGAACTTTAATTGTCTCCTTTTGAACTCATGCTTTACTTTACTTTTGGCTATGAAAGCGATTACAATTCCCTCACATTTGTGCAATGCTGCTAAAGGAGTTAGAAAGAATTCCAAATAAATTTCATTAGCTCTGCTCCTTCTAAGATATTGAAGAACAAATATGGATATTAGTCATGTATACAATGAAAAGAACTTTTAATCTCTGAAGACCCCAGGAAATCCAAGCAGGTTCATTGCTTGTTATCATAAATATGCTTATTAATTGGGTGTTCCAGGAAATTAACAACGAGTAGATGGAGAGTCCTGAAAGGACAAGGATTTCTTTTCTGTTCTCTCCATATTAATCAATGTCTTCTCCTGTTTTCTCATACTTCGATTCGCTTCCTTT
The DNA here is from genome assembly GCA_001647135.1 of Pontederia paniculata. NCBI lineage: Eukaryota > Viridiplantae > Streptophyta > Magnoliopsida > Commelinales > Pontederiaceae > Pontederia > Pontederia paniculata. The sequence continues at coordinate 14,105 of LTAE01004565.1, read as the reverse complement.
TTTTCATTTTCCTGATTGATGTCAACTTCCCTCCAAGTCCAAACTCATATATTTCATTGTTACGTATCACCATAAATTCGTATTATTACCCTATAACTTATATAGTTTAAATACCATATAACATATATCATATAGTTTAAATATTTAGCTCCATAATTGTTTCCTAATTCCCCTATATATATGCTTTGGTATGACCGTGAAGCAGTGCATCTGGGTTCTTGTTCTCCTCTCTGCCTCTCGTAGTAGTTTAATTTGCATGCATGCACGCGCGTTATAATACGATGACGAACAGCGGGAGAAGGACGAGCAAGGGACGGCAAAAGATCGAGATCAAGCGCATCGAGAAGGAGGCGGCGCGCCTGGTCAGCTTCTCCAGGCGCCGCGCCGGGCTTTTCAAGAAGGCCAACGTATGGCCGTGGCGCGCGAGTTCGGCCGCGAGCTCGCGCGGCTCGGGGAGGTCCTGCAGGGGCAGAAGAGGAGGAAGCAGGAGCTGGAGAAGGCGATAGCGGCGGTACTGGGCGGCGCTTCTCCGTCGGACGGCTGGCTCCGCGTTGGGCTCCAGAGATTGCAGGCCGACGTCTTGACGAGGCTTCAGCAGTTGGTGATGGAGGACCAGACGAGCAGCTCGAACATGGCTATGGATGCTACTGCTGCTGCTGGTGGTATTGGAGGGCTGTGTGCAGGCTATGGACATGCAATGATGGATAACAGGATTCTGGCTCATCCTGCAAGCTATGATTTTGGACAAGTTTTAGGCTTTGGACAAGGTTTTGGTTATGGACAGGGTTTCTTCTGAGGATTAATTTGTCTAAATAGGCAAATAGTAGGATTTAGTAGACAGGGTTAACATTCTACACTATCGGCCGAACCTATTACCTAGTTTTGAATATTGATGGATCTTAAAAAAGTAATACTATATGATATTGGCATATTTTATTTTTCAGAATAAAAAATATATGGAGCACATTTTGCTTCACATATGGATCATTCCATTTCAGATTTATAACTGAGATTGAGATATCTGAATTAAATTATTAAAAATTAATTTAACAATAATTAAATTATATTTGAATCTTAATCATAAATTTAAGACACAACAATATTCTATACCTGTGAAGCAAAATATGCTCATCTTTATTTTTATGATATTGTTCTGCATCATAGATCTTTGACAATGATAACTTCTGGAGGTTTGAACTCTAAACTATTGTCTTGCTCTTAAGGATATTGATATTTAAATCTAGGGTTGGCAATAAGTCATGCCGTTCATGAGCGTTTCGTGGCTTAACCTATTTTGAGTCTTGTTCGGCTCGTCTTTTTAGATAAATAAGTCAGGCTCGAAATTAATATTTGGACTTTTTAATTAAACATGATTAACTCGTCTATATTAGGCCTAGCTTATTAGCTTATAAGACCAACTTATATAATTAATATATATTATAAACTTAAAAGTGTGTAGCATATGAGTCAAAATTATTAATAATTTTGATTCAAAAAATTATATGTAATGTCGAAAGAGGTACAATAAATTACTTTTATTTGAAATTATTTATTAATTATAGTGTGTACAATGCTAAAGTGCAGTTTCTTTTTAAAATTATAAATATAATTTAATATATATTTATTAATTAATAAATATGACTTAATAAACTATTAAATTAGGCTAGACTTCTTGAAACAAGTCATGCCAAACTTAATTTCTAAGTCTATTATAGGTCTTTGATCTATCTCGTTTATTAAATTTTTTAAATAGGCCTAAGTGTTGGCCTAACTCGACTCATGTCCACCCTACTTAAATCTGTTCTCTACTAATTGTTTACTGCACGAGAAAGAGACCCTGTCCTCTCCTCTGGATTCGTTGTTACTCTCCTTTTACCCTTCGTTGTTACTCTCCTTTTACCCTTGTCATTATGTTTTTTTCCCATAAAAGTTGAGGTATTCCTCTTAAAAGAAAACATTAATTTGATCAAGCAGTTCTCACAACCAGAGCTTGTTTGAATGTAAATTAGACACGGCTTCAAACAATGAGAAAATCAGGGGGGAAATTATTTTTAAAGATTATGAACTTGTTGAAGAAGTTATGCAAGAAGTTTTAGCTTTGACACGTTCAAAATCATGACCAAGCTCTAAAAAATTATGAGGATCATCCATAACCAATAATTTAAGTAGACCAGCAATTACTGGCAAAAATAGAGCAGACGTGTAAAATCAGTTATCAATCACACATGTTAGAATCAGGTGTCACAAACCCACAAATCTTTAGCAGAAAATGTCAATTTTTTCATAACTTATGAAATTGGCAACTTTAAAAATGAGAAGAGCACTATATGATCTAGGAGCTAATGTGGATGTTACACCTTCTTCTACGTATGACAAGCTCAATATTGGAGAGTTCAAACCTATAAATATGATACTTTAGCTAACTGATAGATTAGTCAAACACTCAGAAGGAATCTTTGAAGATGTGTCAATCTGAATTGGAAATTTTTTTGTTCCTGTGAATTTTGTTGTTCTAGACATAGAGTAGGACTCCAACGGTCTTCTAATCTTTTGAAGACCTTTTATGTTTTTAGTCCACTCAACTCAAATAGGCAGTGAGTTTGAATCCAAATAGAAAAGACTGAGGTCATCGTTAACTCCAAATTCAACTTTAGAAATTATCATCAATGATAACTATCCTTCGCCGGGCAGTCCCGGTATCCAGTACTTGTCGGGTACTTGAATACTTACTAAACTACATAATATTTTTCATGTAATATAAAATAAAAGATTAAACATAATCGTGTGCAAATATCATAATAGAACATTAGAATCTTTACGTTTTCTCTAATATTCTATTTCATGTTTTTTTAAAAAAATTATGAATATAAAATATATTTTTTATAATATACAATGGAGTACCTCTTATTCGAATGTATCTATAGCCAAAAAAATATGTTCGAACATATGGTAACTACAATTCAGAAAACCCATGCCACATACATGCATATATCTACATTGTGTGTATATATGTAGACTAGATATTGATGATTCAGAAGTATTTTTTTGTACCAATCGTGATCTATGAACAGCATGGGGATTTGTCCACTGTTATAGAGAGACATCCAATGCTTGAGAGTTGACGCACAATGTTCTTTTTGTCAAAATGCAGCTCTCAACACCAGAAAAATCTGTGTCCATTTTGAGTATCAAGTTTCAGACGGAAACGAGGGCTTCCAACAAATTACTGGAGGCAAGTTACATTTCTAATGAAGCAAGGAGAAGGATGAAAATTTTCTATCTCTGACGACGAAGGAAATCTCGCATTTTTGTGTGCGCCTCACCACTAACGATCAATCTCAAATTCTTCGTATCTTGCCACAACAGTCCACCAATTTCCCGTGCAAAGTCACATGCTGCTTCAAACACATCCTGCAGTAGTGACAGGGATGTAAATAAAATGAAAAGTAAAATAAATGGCGAAAAGCAACTAGAATTAAAAGTCTGATATGAACCCTAGATGGAAAATCTTCATATGAGTATGACTCGATCATCTCGACCCTGTTTCGATCCCCTTCCCAAAGCCTGATCTGTAGAAGGATTCGTAAACTGTGATTAATAGCTCAGCAAAAGGAGTATGTTCATTTGCAAAATAAACCAAAGGCACAGGCAGTGTGTTGAAATTCAAAACGTTATATGAAAGAAGGGAACTTTTGTAAAGAAATTTAATGAAAAGCTGACATGCTTTTAAGAAACTATTAATTAAGCTCTAAAGTACAAGACACCTGATCTGTAACATTTTCTGGAACTGACGGTATCTTTTCCGCAACTCTTGGATGTGCATTTTGCTGGAGGAAAGAAACGATCTGAAGGAAAGTACATATTTCAAGAAAATATGAAGATTATGGAGTGAAAAGCATCAATGAAATTTCCATTAAAGATTCAAGCTTTGCATATATGCTGAAGTGATCATATACAGAAGGGCATATTAGAATGGTTTAACAGTGTGACGCATTGCTCATGCTTAAAACCGTCCAATGTTACTGAGTTCAAATGTGGTGCTTGCCTGGTCTGATGTAATCCCATTCTCAAAAGCTTCATATAAACTTTCTTTGGTTATGGCTCCAACAATAAGATTTGGAAGCTGATATTCAATCCTGATGTACAAACAACAATATTTTAGTCGACAAGTGCACGTATGCAACCATAGTTCTAATAGAAATAATACAATGTGAAAAGCTAGCTAATTGATATGCCACAAATTAGATGAAGTCATTCCGACATCAGTAAGGTTTATGAGAAAAAAAGAGAGCACATTTCCCAGTGAACAAAAAGAATGAAAATCTCTGACAAATAAAAAAAAACTTAACTGGACTAGCATTAGTTTCTCTCTCAAAAAAATAAAGAAAGAAAAAACTAGCATAATTGCAAGCAAACATAAACTCCAGAACAGGTTTCTCCTAGATGCAAATAGAAGACTTGTTATACTTCTCGAATCTGTGGTCCAAAATTTTTTGCAACTACCAACATGCTTTTAAATGCATGTTCTCTCCAGTATTTTACAAGCAACTAGAATCCTTTACCTTGTAATACACCAAGGCAAACAGAATCTCTTTATACCTTGAGAAAAGCCGCAGAATTTCCAAGTGCAATTTGGATGTCGAGTAGGCATACATCCGGAAGTTTGTTTCAACTACTACATATCCCTGTGCAATTTTGAAGTAAAAAAGTACCGGTTACAATCACAAATATACATGACATTGGCTTCCCGGGAATAAGAGTACATAGACAAATTTGATGGGACGAACAGAACAAGAATAGTTCACAGCATATCATTTCATCACCTTATTCCCTCTATCCAATCCAAGAGTGCCTTCTAGTCGCAGAAACATTTTGATGCCTGATGACAGGAAATTGCTCTATGTTTTGGTATGCAAAGGCTCTATGTTTCCACGAAACTATGCATCAACTACACACTTTTTCATGCTAACTTAAGTCCTTTGCACAATTTCCAATTTCCTAAGTCTCGATCTATATTTCTCAACCTCTGTGATGATTTTTTCCAACAATCGAAAGAGCAATGAACCTCAATCTTTTCTCACAGGGCTGAATGCACCTAAGCTGGAGCTTCGCATGGGGGCATATGTGAATCAGAGGATCAGACCTAGGGGCATCCGCAGTTGCTGTCTGT
>LTAE01004564.1:0-27568 GCA_001647135.1 Pontederia paniculata | reverse complement strand
ATTTTACTTGACCATAATTACATCCATGAGATATAAGAAGATAATCGAATCTTGATGTATGAACTACTTGGATCATTGTTTGAAATCTGAAACAATGAGATTTAGATGTTATTATTATTGTCGGAGTGTTGTGAACTCCTTGATGGAGCATCTGGCCCTACTGTCGTTCACTTTAGTTCTATTTCGTTTATATGATTCGGGCTTGACCCATATTACTTATTTGTATATGTCGCATGAACCAATTTTTAGCAAAGGTCATGCCGAAATTTTTAAAAAATCCTAGAGTTAGAATTATTTCTAACCGTTGTGTCTTGAATTTGAATTAGTGAAAGATTCTGAATTCATAATGACAAATACATCATATATAAATATTAAGAAAGATTGATTTTTTCAATAAAATAATGATAAACTCAATGATGGAGAGGCTATTTTTTTCATATTAAAATTATCTAATTTAATGTAAAAAAATAGATTGATTTTCACAAATTCTTAATCAATTTTTCTTAGAAATCATATTATTTCTATAAAATATCATATTTTTATTTACAAACCGATCGATTCCAAACTAGTCTAGTTTTAATAAATAATTTTATATTAATAACATTTTTCTCCACTCATCTTATTTTATACTTTAAATTTTAATATTACTCATTTACCTCAGCTTAACCTTCTAAACACTTCCATTTTATCCCAGAATACTTAAAATTTATTTATTTTTAATTATGTATTTAATTAACTTTTAAATTAAAAAATATATAAATAATGGAAAATTATATGAAGGTATTCTTCACCTTATTTTGACCATTTGATTTATTTAATTTTTAAAGTTAACTAAATTAAATAAGAGTAAAAAGATAAATATATTTAAAATTTATGTAATTGGGTTAAGAGAAAATGTTTGGAAAGTTGAGAGGTGAATGGGTAATAATAGAATTTAACGGGTAAAGTGGAAATAAGCTATAACTGAGTGAAGGGAAATAAAATTAACTCAATATTTTTTATTTGATCATAAATGTTGACTAGTAAGTTATCTAAAGATGAGTTAATACCATAAATATCAAAGTTGATACTATATAGAATAATAAAACATTCCAAAGAAAAAAATTGTATAAAAGACGTTGATTTTATTTTTTTTTTAACATAAAATACAACCCATCCGTTTGGATCTTTTTATTACTAAGTAGTCCAAAAGTTATCAATATATAAAACTTGTACATTATATTTTTTGATACTCACTCGATTTTTTTAGGATTACTAGAGTAGCCGCACGTGACTAATTCGAAATAAAAATAAAAAAATAAAATGATATTACTTAGTTCAAAATGGTGATTTCATGATATTAAAATAGAAGCTATTAGCTTCAATCGATCTTGAAATATAATTTTCATTAAAAAATTTACATTATATTTCTAACTATTAATTAGTATATCATACTTTTGTAGGGAGATTGTGATTCTTATATTCTATTTTGAATATTAAGAGTTCAAATATCAAAATACCTATGATTTTTTATTGAATAAATGTTATCCTAATTATATTATCCTTTCATATACTAAACTTAATCCTCAAATCTAAATTCGAGAAGATCTCGGTAATTTTACCATTGGTAAAATGCGTTACTTTATTATTAGCATTATTTCATATAGACGATAAGAAACAATATCCCAATAGTTATCCATTACAAGCACAAATGGGACCCCTCCAACATCATCTTATCACCATTTCCTGCACTGTGATCCATTCCACCACCTAACGAAACCTCCTTCTCCATGTCCGCATCTGATCTGACACCTCTCATTTTTTTTTCTTTTTTTTTTTCATTTCAAATTAACCATGGTAATTCATAATAGCTAAGTAATTTAATTCTTAACTTAATAGATATTTTATATTCTTTTAAGATTATAAATATACAAAATAAGTATTTTTTAAACAAACTTACTTTTTTACATAAACTAATAATTTATCTAATTTAATATAATATGATATCATGTTTTTTTTAATAGGCCACTTACACTAAATCAAAGTTGGCTCATATTTGTGTTAATAATATGGATTACATCTGGCGATATTGTCTTACTTACACTTTTCGTCTAATTGTCTAATTTAACATATATTATAATATGTTTTAGCAAATTTTAATTAGCTAAGTAATTGATAATTAATTAGCCAACACCATTATACAAATTGTATTACCAAAAAAACTTATTTGTAATTAGCTCGTGTTATGTGCCAATCAAACTACATACGCACAGGCCATTATTATCATTATAAAATAAACACGAGAACAATGACTTTTTTAAGAAAAAGAAAAAAGAAAAGCTGCTTTTGCTTTTTAAGTGCTCCACGAAGTTGGCATGCTAATTATTCCATTATGATGAATTATAACAATTATTATTATTATTATTATTATTATTATTATTATTATTATTATTATTATTATTTATTAGTCATTTGGAAAGAAATGGCAAGAACTACCATTGAAAGAACAACAAAAATAGGCAAAGAGAGGAAACAAAAAATAAATAAATACAAAAAAGACATGAACTTTTTATTTGTTTTGTTCTTCTCAGATATATAATTAATTTTTTTTTTCTCTTCTCCAAGTTGCGTAAAATTCCAAAACCGAAGCAAAACCGCACGCCGTTTTCCCAGGACATTAAGCAGCCCCCGCACCCAGGAAAGATTTCACGAGCCACCGGAATCCAATCCACGGCGACCAGTCAATCTCCGATCGGTTCCCGGCGCCTTCCTCGATCCGTTCTCGGTCTGCAGCGACGTGGAATGCGCCAAAGTTTCGATCTTTTTTCCTATCCTTTTTGCTCGGAATTGATCTCAGCTGCTTTCCCTGTTCCGTAGTACAAAATCTGGATTTGGTAAGTTTTGTTGCTTGTAGGAATCCACAATTTTGAGCTTTTCCTGTTTCCCTGATCAAGAAAGTTTAGGCCTTTATGAGAGTAATATGGCGTTGTGAGTAAAAAATCTTAGTTTTGCTTCTTTTGTTTCAGGAGGTTTTAAAATATAGTGAGCTTTTTGTGGCAACTTGTTTTCCTCATGTTGATCTACTTCTGTGGGGTTGTTGTTGTTGCAACATATTTCAGATGAGCCTAACATGTTTCTCTTTATCATTCATTAGATTTCCTCGCTACTAATCACTGATGTGTGCCATCCTTTTTTCCTTGTTTCAAATTGTCCTTTCTTCTGCAGTATTTAAGTCTTTGCGATATTGTTTTTCCTAGTTTCAGGAGAGTATCTAGTGGACTTTTGCTAGAATAGACTTTAATCACAAACTACCCATTTGTTTGTCATCAAAGTTTGATCCCGCAGGTTCTGGAGTTGCAGCATCTAGCATTTTATATGGAATTAACTGTGTTTCTCTTTACTAAGGGTAGGGATTAATACTTTGCAGGATAAGTCCTGCCAACGAGAAGAGAAGGACAGACTCTTATGCTTTGTGTACCTTCCATGAGGGTTAAATGCTTTTATGAAGATGAGTATGATGATGGTATCCTAGCTTTGCCTTTGTTCTAAACATTTCATTTGAAAGCTTCCAAGTAATAGGTTCACTTTGATTTATACCACATTTCTGATTGTCCAGCTTGGGTGAAACAGGTTTAATCTCACATATCATATCAGTAGTATGAAGTTCCAGGAGGGAAACAAAGTGGAGGTTTTCAAGGGGAATGAAGAGCAGTATGGTTCTTGGTTCCCTGCCAAGGTCCTATCAGTACATAGAGACAGATATACTGTAAGATATGAGTTGTACCTGACATCTGAAGGAAAACCAGTTGTTGAAACAGTGAATGAGGAAGAGGTTAGGCCTTGTCCGCCACCGGTGCAGGGAAAAGAGCAATGGATCATTGGTGAAATAGCTGAGGTGCTTGATGCCCATTCTTGGAGGGTTGGAAAAGTTGCAAAGGTCCTCAAGAACGACTGCATTGTCACCAGACTCTTTGGCTCTATCCAGCTTAAAGAGTTTTCTGTATCTAATCTAAGGGTTTATCAAGTATGGCAGAACAATAAATGGCTATTGACTGACAAGGTACACACTGCTTCTTATGCGGAATGCTAGTTTAAGTTCTCCACTAACGTGTTATATATATTATATTTTCAGTTTTCTGTCCAGTTACACATTCTGTTAAAATCTGAACAAGGTGGAGCAATGATGCTTTGAATGCTGAAAGTTTCCAGGGATGTTCTTTAGTTATTAAATTGTGTAACTATATAACTGATCATACTTCTATTCTGTGCTTTAACTGGTCTGAGTTCATATACATTTGCTTGCCTGTATATATCAAAGTCAGCTTCTGAGCTAATTATTTTCGCTCCAGGACCTAGCCTGAGTTTTCTGTTAACTCGTGATTTTACTGGAAGAACATGTCAGATTATCCTAAAGAGGTCTTTTTCTTTTTCAGTTTCGTTCAATTTTCATCTTGTGGGAAGATCAAGCTCCAAATATCAGCTCATTGGTTCAGGGTTTTAACCATGCAGCACTTTCTCTAATGGCCATTCTCCAAAGTTTGGCTCAAAAGACAAACTGCACTTGTACCCATCCACCTCTTCTTGATGATTTTGTCAAATACTGACCACCGTATTGACACATACATATTATGATATGTGATCCCTTACTTTCCCATCAAGTCCATTTTACTTGTATTTTTCCATTCAACAATTTTACTCCTACAAGTTTTCTCATATTCTGGAAGTGCATTATATCTTTTTTCATGTAATGCATCCATTATTATCATACTTTTACCTTTTTATAAGCTCATTTGTGTATGCAATGAAAAAGGTCATTCATCGGGAACTCTATCAGATACCCTGAAATTTTCCCTTTTTGTCCAACGAAATATCTGTTATTCTCAAATTGATTTATATTGTTCTTGCCACTTTATTTGATCCTCTTGTACCAATCTGTGAGCTGGATATCGTCCTTTCACACTTTTGTCAGCAATACACTTTGCCAATACTGTGGTTTATTATCATATTCACATTGTTTGAAGTTTTATTATTTTTCGAGGAACTGATTCCGAGTCTAATTTTTTTTCCTGATTTAGTTGTACTTGTCAATTTATTCGTGATACCATTTCATACCTCATTGACATGGATACGTTGCTATAAGAAAGAGTATATCATTATCATAGGATATGAGAATTTTCATCTTAATATGATGTTAATAAATTACAGATAATTTCATTAAAGAATGACTTGGAATTATCAAGTTATCCCATATCTTCTTTGTTTGTGGTGTCTCTTTTCAGTTTAGCAGAGAGGAGTATGGTTATAATACACATGCTGGCGCCAAGTGCGCTGCAAAATTTGATATGAAAACGTATCATGGCCAAGGGAACGAAGCATGGAGTGGACAAAGAGATAAGCAAAATCCAGGCCTCTGTATTCCTTCAGTGAGAACTTCGAAAAGGAATCTCAACTCTCAGTGTGGCTTATTTCCTGGTGATGTGGTTAAAGGTATTTGCAAGAAAAGAAAAGGCGACCTTCATCAATTAATGAGGAAAGCATTGCCAGAAAAGGTAGATGTTGTTTCCTTCTTTAAAGATAAGGTGACAGAAAATTGTCTGGATAAAACTGGTAAAGACAGAATAGTTAGGCATGCTCAGGTAGATGCTGATAATGATTATGCAAATAATGTTGCCATCGATTTTTCTTCGATACAAGTTACGGAAGAGAATAATGAATGCTCCGTTGCTAGTTGTAGCGGTAACAAGTTTCAAGGACATGCTAATGAAGGCAGAAGGCATTTTGTCCATACTGTGAGTTTGGGCGATGCGATGTCTGCATGTCCTGATGAAAGTGGGAAGGCCTACAAAAACTTATCTGGAGAAGAAATAGCTGTTGACATCCATGATCTAGAGCTTCATGCATATCAATCTACAATGCAAGCTTTGCATGCATCTGGTCCTTTGAGTTGGGAGCAGGAGTCACTTCTGACAAATCTTCGGCTGTCTCTGAATATTTCCAATGAGGAACACCTACTTCACCTGAGACAGCTTTTATCTGCTTAATATTCTTTAGTCGCAAATCGCTGCCCCCGCCTTCCTGCAAAGCTGGATGATTATTAGGCACAAACCTAGCCTTCTTCGAAGACGATGATGACTCTGATCATTAGTTTCTTAGGTTGTTCGTATTTGTAAATTATGTGTAGTTTTTTTTTCCCTCTCATGGGGTATCAGATGATGAACTTAGTGACTTTTTAATTTCTAGGCAGCATTGTTATCTTCAGTTTTGATGTGATTTAATGTAAATATTTCATGTATTGCTTCTGCAGCTCACTTTGTAAATCAACCTGAGTTTATGTTATTAGATTTGGTTTTCTGCTTTTCATGGTTATAGTTTTTCAATAAATAAAATCTGCATGTAGATAGAATATGCCATGCTGCGTGTCTTCATTGAGTGCATTATAAACAGATGTTAACTATGTATCTCCTTGTTCAAAAACGTTTTGGATAATAAAACTTGGATTCTAGATTCTAACTAAAAAGTAGGGATGGAAATTAAAAAGTTGATTTGATAGATAAATTCTAGTTGGTGTTTGACAACATCATTATATTATATCATTATGATAATTAGTTATTTTTTAAGATAAATTTTAGCATAATATAATCAATTATTTTTAAATAAATAATAAAATAATAGATGATCTAAAATTAAATTATGCATAATAATTATAGTGGGGTTAAATTTATGCAGTATGTTAAATTTAAAATAATGTATGAATATAATAAATAAGAATAAATTTAAGGTAAAATCATTAAGAAGATAAAATAATTGAATTAATTTATATTATTACACTTATGTTATTAAGTTAGTTTAAAATTAAAATTTAATTATATTATGTTAAACTTAAATAAAAAAGAAGTTAAAAAAATAAGAGGAGAGAGAGTGAGAGATGTCAGATGAAAAAAGAAAAGAAAAAACTGTTAGCTTTCAACGGTAACCCATCCAATTTTTGCTGAAAGCATGAACCAAAAAGTGAGAATTCAGTGTCATATAATCTCGAATTCTCACCTTCATTCAGACAAATGTCGCATCATTTCTTAGAACTAGTTGGAATCGAACCAAAACTTGGATATGGTTTCATAACTAAGCTAGATGCAGCCTTTAGCTCAACGATTGAAATTAACATGGAATAAAGTACACATTAAAGGCCCTTTTTGAAATAAGAATAAGAATTTTGAGAATTAGAAAGAATATTCTTTTTTTTTAAAGAATAAGAGTTAGATATTCTTATGTGATGTATTTGATCAATTTTAGAGTGTTTAGTTGAAATGAGAATAAAAAAATAAAATAATAAATATAATATTTTACTAATGTGTTTTTAAATATAATTAGTTATTTATTGACATTATTAATTATAATAATTAAGTATCATAATTCTAATTATTGAGTTAAATAATGATAAACAACTATAATGCAAATTAATATGTTTATAATAACATATATAATTAATATTTGTTTATTGTTAATAAAATATTAATTACTAAATAATTATAATATTATATCAATTAACTAATATTGTAATGACTAGCTAATTAACATTTCACACTATTCTATTTCCAATGATATCTATTATTACCAAATAATGTGGTAGTATAAAAAATTAATTAATACGTAAAATTATTAATAACAAAATATTTATAATATTGTATTTTATTATTAATGTTATATTTTTGTTAAAAAGTGATTAATGTAAAGAAAATAATTATGTATTTATCTAGATAAAATACTTTAGCAAAATAAGTTCGAAAAAAAAAGGAACAAACAAGTTGTTCCCGCCAATGGCAGGAACAATTTATTCTTATCGATTTGATAACAAAAAAGAGTGATTTCATGAAATTTAAGTGGTTTTGAAAATGGATAAAAAAATATTATTTTTATAGTGATTGGACGAATAATTAAGAACAAGATATTTATCATTGTCTAGTAGCACACTCTTATAACCAAACTCAAGTTCCAATATGATTTCTTTTTGGAAAATAATATTTATCTATTACATTAAAATGTGCCATATATATTCATCTAAAAGAATGTCATATTTATTATATATTATTATTTTGTATCAATATATGTATCAGTGTTGTACTAAAACTTTTATGTGTGAGATTAATTTAACGTTATTTTCTTTTTATCTTTTGTCAATAAGAGTATTTATTAATTGTAAAATAAATAGTAAAAAACTCTTTATTATATAACATTATTAGTGGATTTAATGTTGCACAAAATTAGAATAGATTATATTATTAAATAATCAAATTATTAATCGAAATAAACTATAATATTAATCTTACATGAAATTTAGCTTATATTATTAAAATATAAGTATTGCGTTAACAATTTTTATTTGTTTATTACAATGGAATATATATATATATATATATATTTATTATAATACTTTAGAATAGTATAACTATAATCATTGTACATAAAATCTTTTATAAATAAGATTAATTTGTTTATTTATTATTTATTGTTCAAAAGGAATTATATATATTCTGTTTCGTCAATTTAGATATTGTTTAATAATCATACTTTTTTTATTCAATTAATACTCTTTATCTAATTATATAAAAGAAATTAAAGCTATAATTCTCAAATCTCATTAAAATACTCACTGAACTCAAAATGTCTAATCAACTTTTTTTAAGTTTTTCGTCATCGCACCAATTTAATCAAACGGCAAATAAGAATTTACGAATCTAATCAACTAATTCTCGGAAACTAAATTCTTATAAGTTCGCAACCATCAGAGTCATCCGAGCACATTCACAGCTGATCTGTGTCGTTGATAGTACTTTGGGTGGTTTGGATTCAGTAGAACAACACTGTCTTCTTTCTTTTTCTTTTTCTTTTTCTTTTTTTTGAGGAAATATGCTCTCTAAAAAAATATGGTAAACTCTCGCGTTATTGTTAAGAAGCACTTGGCCTTAATTTCCAACTTTGAAAATCAAGCTCTTTGTAGAAAATTATTAAATTTGTTTAATCTTTTTTTTTTCTTTTATAAAAATGTTGCAATTGAAAATTACTTTAAAGAGTTATGTTTACAAAAAAAATTGAGGGAATAATATCCGCCTCAAAGCTTCAGGAAAGCAAAACAGTTTTGAAATTTTAATTAGTTTTTTTTATCTTTTTAATGATGTTGCAAGCTAATCATTGTAATATTTAAAAATAACGTGACATGTACAATCGACGTTGTCACGTTGCATGATGACAACGCTACAAATTTACATTCGAAAATAATTTAATTATAATTGAAGAATAGATATGAAAAAAATGTTAAGGTTAGAAAGCATTGGTTGAAAATTATCATATGTTTTTTTTACAGTTTACTCTCTCCTTTTTCTCATGTGAAGTGAAAGATGTTTGAAGCCGAAATAGGACTTTGTAGTGCCAATGTAGAACAACATTTTTTTTCCAATGTACATGATTATTTATCATTTTATTTTATTAAAATGATATACCCCTTTTTCATATTTTGATTAATTTAATCATCTTAAATTATTTATTCTCATATTTTATATTGAATTAATGAATCTGCCTGATGAGCGTGCATTAAATCAGGATGAGTTACAATGATGAGCTTAATCAAAATGAGTGCTCTACATTTACGACCTCATTATTTACCTTGAAAATGATAAATTCCAAGCGCCGGATGGCAAGAGCATTGAAAAAAGATTATCAGTGATGCCATTAGTGGTATCAAACATAATCAACAGAAGAATATAAAATTGAAGCTGTCTCACGAGAACATGGTATAAACATGCATGCCAACATATGCACTCAAGCACAAGGATGAACATAAGATAACCATACAAGATCAATGTTCCGGAGTAGTCTTGGTAAGTCGAAACATGCATTGCCAAATTAATCAGTTTGAAGATTCAGACAACTGGGATAGAAAAGAAGATGAAGTTTTCATAAGACAATAAATTGACAGCCATTAACATCTTTGAAGCATATCCTCCCAAAGACAGCATCATAGACACATCTTAGTTTAATGAACTCAAAGAGTATTGTATCCAGGCCCAGCAGAGCATCATTCTGAGACCGACAAGATAACAATGGGAATCTATGAGTCCGGACTGCCATCCCCATATGAGACCAAGCCATTGTTTCCAGGGCTGCTAGACCTAGAACTGCTTCGAGACTTCCTGTTTCTCTTGCCCATATTGTTAACTTTACCTGCATGATCAGGAGACTTGGATCCTGAGCCTTGACTTCTTGATCTTGATTTTGACCTTCCTCTACCAGTTTGGTGGACCCTTCCCTGAAGATCATGACTAGATTGATGACGATCATCTGCTGGCCTGCGATCATGTAGTGTGCTTCGACGAGTTCGTGGGCTGCGACTATTATCCCTTTGGCCATGATAACGAACAGGACTTCGTGAAATGCTCCTGCTGCGAGCCCTCCTGCTTCGATATCTGATATGCAAAAATTGGAACACAATCTTAATGTGCATAACAAAACCCAATTGCTCACCCTAGAAACAAGCAATTTTAAACACAGGATGTAGCTTCTTTTGTGTGAATAAAAGTTTATATGTAAAACAGCAACATTAGATGCTAATGTTTTAAAAGCCAAATGGGGGATTAAACAAGTGCAAATGAGGTGTAATTGCACCGTTTTGACAAGATTAAGCTGGATTGAGTGAACTTTATTAAGATAATGATCATTTGAAAATACAATGTGAAGAATATTAAATATATAAAACAGCAATAATCTATTCAATGTTAAACATCAATTTATACATATGATATTTTTAAAAAAATCCCCTTTATAATACCTATATATTTTTCATTAAAAAATTATTTGAGATTTGGTTTTAGCCAAATCCTTCTCCAATTTTCCACTTTACCCTATTGTTTTCCCTTCCTTTCTTCTTGATTTGCTCTATGACAATCTTGAAAACACTAATGCCACTCCTTAAAACGTTTCTTAGACGAGTTAACCCTGCTTGACTTCTTATTTTATTGATGCATTTATTATATCCAAACACTTGTTACTATCCCTCTCTCCTTTACTAGCTCATGCCGTCTTTTTCGTCTCCATCCTCCAAATGTGTTAAAGGAGATTTCTATAAAATGTCTTTATAAGAGAAGTTAAGAGGGAAGAAACTCTAAGAAACGTTGAACAGAAGCTCAAGCTGAGAAAGAAATGAGATTACAAAAAAAAAAGTTCTAAGAATTTTGGACAACCTATTCATGTGAATCCTCTAAAAAATGACTATTCATGTGAAAGAAAATGCACAATATAAAAAGACATGATGTTTCTTTCATTTTTATGTTGGTTTCCTTATTAAAGTCCAAGTCTTGAGCAATCACTATAGAAACGAGGAACAATAACTCAAAGTAAAGTAGTAGGGTGTGTGGTTGAGGTGATCAGAGGAGAAGAACACAAAGGTGAGAACAATCAAGGCAGAGGCGAAGGAAATTATGAGGACATGAGGAGGTGTCAATAAAAAATAGAATTACTTACAAACTTCTATGCAACAGAATCATTGATGACATTATAGCGATAAATGCCTCAAACTGAATCATTGATGACATTGGCGATTGAGAAAGCAGTTGAGGAGTTAATGAAACAGAAAAAGGGGAAAAACACAGCAGAAGGTTAGGAAAGAGAGACAATGAGTGGGAACCTACCTAGGGTTGAATAAGGGTAAGATGGTCTTTTAAAAGTTTGTGGAGTGGTAACAGAGCCACCCTTCCTTTTTTCTGATTAACCCCCTAGCCCAAACCACCACCACCACTTTTTTTCTCAGTCTTTTTGTTTATCGGCTCATTCCTATTTACCTCTATATTACCCTTGTTTCTAGTTTCCATTTTTCATTCCCCATCTTTATCCATTTCTCCTTCTAAGTGTTTATCCTCCTAAAATTGTTTTAGGTTCATTTTAGCTAAAATCTATTCCTTTTTTTCTGATTAACCCCCTAGCACTTTTTTCACAGTCTAATTATTCATTGACTCATTCCTATTTTCCTCTATATTCCTCCTGTTTCTAGTTTCCAATCTTTTTAATTCCCCATCTTTATCTATTTCTCCTTCTAAGTTTTTAATCCTCCTAAAATTTTGTAGGCTCATTTTAGCTAAAATCTATCCCAACCTCTCAGAAAGAAACCTAGTCCAACCTTTCCTCCCCCTATATTCTTCTCATTCCTTTCATTCTTTTCTTATTTCCCTTATTCCTTCTCTCCTTCCCTCTTGAGCTTTGTCTATTACTCCTGCGACTAATTTTTATCTTTTTTTTTCACTCCCATTAATTTCTCCTTATGTCCCTCCTCTTTACTCCACCACCACCTTTTTTATCAGTCTATTTGTACATTGACTCCATATTTTCCTCTCTATTCCTCCTCTTTCTAATTTCCTTTTTTTTCATTTCCCATGTTATCTATTTCTCCTTCCAAGTTTTTTATCCTCCTGAAATTGTTTAGATTCATTATTTTAGCTAAAATCTGTCCCAACCTTCCCTCCCCCTATATTCTTCTCATCCCTTTCATTTTTTCTTATTCCACCTCCATTTGTTTTCTAATTTTACCATGCCCTTCTACCTCAGCATTGGTCTATTCCTTCTCTCCTTCCCTCTTGTGCTGTCTATTCCTCATCCTGCCGCTAATTTCTATTTTTTGTTTCCACTCCCATTGATTACTCCTTATCTTCCACTTCTTTACTCCTACTTCCTTTTTTAGTTTTATGGGTCCTCTAGGGCTGGATACCTGGGGATAGACCAACAGTCAATGATGGCTTTTTGGAGGTCTTTTAGGTTTGGGAGACGGCAACAGGGTATTCAGATGTTTCTCGGAGGACTCGAGCTCGTCCGTTGATTTTTATATAGGTCATTTGGACCCTACATAATGATTGTATTTTTTAGGCCAAGAGATGCCATGTAGAAAACATAATTTCATCAGCACTATAACAAGAGTGCATAGGAGGTTGAGGTGGTTATGGTGACTTTGCATATATCTCGCAATCCACATGTAACATAAAAGAATATAAAAAGTCATCAATAAAATGCAATGGTTGCACAACCTGCAGCCATTCTTTGATTTCTCAAAATAAGAAGTCTCCATTCTTCAATGCAATTCCCCTCTCCCTCTCTCTCCATATTTTCTTCTTTGTTTGACATTCTCCTTCACACCTCCAACCGATCATCTCAACTAGCACGAAGGAGAGAGCCAGTATTAGTGGCAATGCCATCTGACTGAACTTTTTTGGGGATTTTACCAGTTCGCACTGGTTTTTTTAATCTACTTTTTTCCTGCATTCTATCATATTAGACCAGCTACCTATTTGTAGTTGAATCAGTTGGACAAGTCTGATTGCCGAACCCATGGTACATGCTAAAATGGATACTTGATAATTGAACAAGAATAAATGTGAGATAACAGATTGATTGCCGTACTTAGACGAGAGCTTATTTATGGTGGGCAACATATTTAGTTTCCTACAGCACAACCATTATACTTTTATTGGAAAAGTAAAAGGAAGACAAAAGTTTTTTCAGAAAAAAAAAGGACGACAAAGTTCTCTTCATAAATATATTCAAAGTTTTTTTTGTGTTATGAGTGAGAATCCCATACACAAGAAGCATCCTCTCCGATTGGAAATAGCATTCATAGGTTGGTCCATTTTAATTTTACAACTATGTCAGATAAGTTTATGAATTTGTATAACACAAAAATCTATATACAGTTTTTACTACACAGAAATCAACATAGGTACACACTGCCAAACATATAATTTGACGAAAAAATTGCTACTTGGATCCCGGGTGAAAACACTGCACATGATTAGATCAATTAGAATTTTGAAGCTGTTCGAAACATAATCAAGATAAAATAATGCTATAATTTGACTTACTAGCGTGAAAACCACATGGCTAAAAAAGAACAGCTTAAGATCGTTCGTAAACTGAATAAATGTTAGATTCCAGAAAAGACAGCCTGTTGAACATCAAGACATAAATCGGATGGAGATCATAGTAAGACATACCGGTTTGGGCTACTGCCTCTTGGAGACCCACGATATACTCGTGGTGGTGAATGCTCATTGTAGTTTCTCTGTCTACTACCATGCTCATTATAGTTCATTTGTCTTGGGTTTGGGTACCTATTAGGAAGACTTCAGTGGAGTGTTACAGGAGAATGATGTATGCTTCAGTTTGATATTAAATATCTTTACCTGTTCCAATCTCTTCTATATTCATTCCTGGCCCTATAATAGTTGGATTGAATTGAAGTACGCTCAGGCGACGGTGAACGGTATTTTCGTACATAGTGATATTTCTCTGTAAATCCACGTCCTTTCCTAATGCGTTTTGGGGCGCCATTAAGAGAATCATTTCCAGAGGCATCCTGACCCTGCTTTAAAGTAGGTTCAGACACGTCATAGCCAGGGCCCCTTGCTGGACTCTTTGAATGATTGGTCTTCTTATCATCTGGAGATGTGGCCTTCCCGCTCAGAGGACTTGCATTTTGATTTTCATTTGAATTCTCAATAGGACTCCTTCTCATCACATGTTAAAGAATAAGTTAATTTGATTGCCAATAAAACAACAGTTCAGGAAAAAATTGAGTTGCAACTTGAACCTGTTTGATCTTCTGATCTTATCTGATTTGGTTTCCAAGGAATGACCATCTTTCGTCACATCCTTTGTTCGAAGAACTTCGCCCTCCTCATCAGATGGACCATCTTTACTAGTAATCTGTTCGTTTTTCTTCGGTCTCTCTGGTTCCTTTTCTTTGTGCATAATATCTGAAAGACATTGATACGAGGAATATATCTAGGTTTATTTCACAGTAATTATGGAGCAATCAGGATCAAACATAGAGTTTCCTTCCTAAAAAATATTTTCACTAGAAATAAGGTCAAAGTATGAAAATGTATACCTAGCCACTGATGCAGTGCAATATGGGAGAAGAATAATAAGCACATAATTCATTGAATAGAGATTCAGTGCCCCAGGGGTAAAACCACAAGATGAACTTGAAGTTAGGCTGTGTGTGCTACTTCAAGTAAAAAGATATGTAAACCAGTATCGCCTGAATAATCTCTCAAAAAAAAAGTATCGCCTCAATAAAATAGATGGTTACTCTTGGTAACCATTTTTTTCTCTAAAAAAAAATACTAATTGAATAGAGGAATAACTACTATAGAATAAGAATAATTTTACACCTCATATTTATCATCCCCAAGAGCACAAACAAGGAAACTAATTACATAATATGATAAGGGCATACCCAATGGACAAAATACTTATGCACTAGCTGATGACATACCAGTTCTAGTAGATGGACCAGCAGCTTGCAATGGTTGGGTGTCCTTACGACGTTCTCCTCGACGATCAGATTTTTTAGAATCTGAGTTTGTGCTGCTAGTGCTTCCACTCTCCGAACTACTAGGGGGCTCAGGGCCCCTGAAAATGAATCAAACATAGAGTAAGATGAGGTGTCATCTTCCTCAAAAAAAAAGATAATGTCACCCGCAAAGCAGAAAAGTTTTAGTAAGGAATTTGAATATACAATTATTAATAGGATCATACAATTTTGACTTGCTTATAGATTTTTTCTTCTTTCCCCTTTGCCTCTTAGGCTCCTTTTTTTTACCATGCCTGTATTTGTCTTTTCTTGACGTTCTCTTTCTTCTCTTGTGCCTATGATCACTAGAAGAACTAGTATCAGAAGAATCTGACTCAGAGTCACTATCAGATGAATAAGAGTCTGAACTGGATTCATCAGAACTATATGAATCTGTCGATGAGTATCTTCTTTTCTTCTTTCTTTTGTCTTCAACTGTCTTTTTACGTCGGCTTCTGTGATCCTCATCAGAACTATCCTTTGAACGAATATCCATGTTGAAATTCAGAGTCGTTACTGCATAAAATAAAAACAAAACTTACAAATGACACAAGCTCAAGAATGCTTCATGGATTTATGGTCTTCATCTCCAATGCTTAATCATGAAAAAAACACAAGATGGGGCAAACTCTATGCAGCTAACTCAAGAAGATGCAGAAATATAGTTTGGCGCGATGTAGGTTAACAGCACCACAACCTGGTAAAACTTAACGTTATATGAAAACATAACAAGTCTTTAGGTAGTGGTTGATATTGACAAACTGAACAGATAATGAACAATGGAGCATTGCAGTTTGCTTCACCAACACACTACATATGTACTATTGGATATTTTCACGTGACAAGGTCTTATAGTGCTCGAACATGGATCGACGGATCAACACAGTTACAAATCAGTATGAAACACTATGGGGATGAATGATGTAATATTTTTTTGCTTTTTCCCATACAAAGGCATTGCTGGGGAAGAAGGCACAAAGGGACATGTTGGAAAATTTTGCAAGCACGAACTACAACAATCATTAAGCATTTTTTCCAGACTGAGAATCAACTGTGTGAAACCAGAGAACTTCACATTAAAATAGTGAAACTTGATTTCAGGTGATCTAAACCAGCGATGCAATAAACAATCAAGATAATAGAAAATTAAAAATCCATATGAAGTGTCCTATGTATCTTTGGTAACAAAAAAAAAAGACTCGTCTTTCTAAAAAAATCACAAATATGTGAACCCAGAAGTTAACTGTTATGTACATATATCATTGACATAAGTATCAGAACAACGAAACATGTAACTGGTGGCTACGGCACCAGTCACAATTTAGCAGAAACATGTTTAACAGAAAACAGAACATGAAAGCAAATCAATACAATTCCAGTCTTTTTTTTATATTTGCAATATATCAATGCATCAGAATAAGCAAACAGCTGCAAACAACAGCGAAAAATTACTCGGAGTCGTTTTCCAATCTGTAAAATCGAATAATGCATCAAAGAAAGGATGCGCGCGACGTAAATACGAAATATTTAGAGGTGGCTCGAGATAGCTTAAGCGTGATAAGGCGAATCTGGAACAAATTACTACATCAGAGTTATCAGAAAAAAAAAAAAGCGGATCTGTGGGCATGATAAAGTAAACGATTTGGGGGAAAAGCACGGTAATGCATAGATCAGAGAATTTAAAACGAACGGAAAAGAAGGAAAATTTGAACCTTTAGGAGAAGAAAACTATCGCAGAGAGGCAGCAAGGACTCGTTTGAGATGGGTTTCTTAGGGCTTTAGAGAAGAGACGCTTTCTAGGGTTCTCGGAGAGGTCATAAGAAGACGGATGAAACGGGTATCCTTTATTGTTCGGATTCCAATAGGATCCGAATCCACATTAGTTTTTCTTCTCTTTTCTTTTTTAAATTAAGGATATAAAAAAAGAATAATCTTAAACTCGATGCAAAAAAAAACAATACAAGAAATCGCTCGAGTAATTAGAATAGTTAAAGAAAGATATTGACCTTTCGGGGATCACTTATAATTTTCAATTTTCCTTATTAATAGAAGAGTTATCTCTTTAGGAATAATTATTTATAAGAATAATTAAAATCTTTAATTCTATAGTTTTATTATAATGTTAGATGCTTCCATATGAACTAATTTCTTAATATGAAAAAACTTTTTTCATGTATTATTAACTTAAAGTGTTAAAAACATATTGTAGAGTGAAAATGATTCGAGTAATATAAAAAAAATCGTTCTATTTTTTTTCAAATGTTTTTTTAAATTTAAAAATTGATTTATTTGAGATCCTATATTTTTATAAATTTTATATTATATCTATGATAATACAAAAAGATATTTTATTCTATAAAATTAACATAAATAATATATCATATATTTAATAATATCATTTAGGGCTTATACAACTTCTTATTTATTCACATAACTTTTATATTAATTGGATATATATATTCAAAATATAATACACAAATTTAATTATGTAAGTCATTGTACTGGTTTTTTCAGTTTAAAATTTGCCTAAATCTTTTTGGATAAAAAAAAAGAATTTATATGTCGGATCGGGTCAATTTTTTTTATTTTTTTCTTGCACCCTATATCCTAGAGTGTGATTTTTAAATCAAATATTTTAAGTTATTTTATAAGTTAAAAAAATCAACCTATCGGGTGAGCTTTTCGGCCTAAAAAATCTTCATAACATTTTGAGAATTTTTTTATTAGAAAGAAAAATAGTTTATTTGATGAATGAATTTTGTCTTTTCCAAATACTACTCATTTTAAGTTGAGGAAAAATTTCCTCCTTAACAAAAAATCTCTATTGGACACATGTAAATTAAATAATTTTTTTATACTCAATAAAATCTAAAAAATATATCAATTTTTTTCTGAAATTTCTGCGGCCAAAAGGATACAAGGAGAACATCATTTACAACTAAAAGCTAGCCTATCAGCTTTCGATACATATAAAGACATTTTGTGGCATGAATTAAAAATAGTGTATATACTAATGTATAATGTGTTGACTAAGTCAATATCTTATTTAAAAAATTTAGTAAGTATGATTAATAATATGATAAGTGATTGAAATTTGACATTTTAAAATATTTGAAAGATCAATATCTAAAATAACTACTAACATATTAAAATTTATTTTCAAATATTCCTTCAAAATTATTTTATTATTACTTATTATTTGTACGAATACACTTATTCTTTTATACCATATGACCATTTTATTATGTATTATTATTTTATTAATTTATAAATTATTTGGTTAACTATTTTTTTTATCATTATTAATTAATATTAAAATGGTTAAAATAAAAATATATTACTTAGTTTAGGATACATAATAATGTAAACTATTTAAATAATTATTTATATATTTTTATTAAATTTAATAATAAACTTACTATTAACTTTAATCGCTAATCGTCATTCACTATTAATTATTTAACTCATTGGTGCACGTCAAACAGAATCAAAATGCAGTCTGCCTCTATCAAATAAACTATTTTGTAGAGTCACAATGAAGGTATACAAATATAACTTTTGCGAAAATTAAGATTCAGAAAAACATAATCAATTTAGTTGGAATATATTGTCAATGAGTTTGTGTCCCAAGAGTCATCCAGAACTAGTAGCCCCCGAGTTTAAATTTTAGGAGTCATCAAATTGACCAGAGTTTATCTTTGTGCTCTCGTCTGAATATCAAATTAGTTGATACCAATAGATTCAGATCGAAAAAATAAAAAAAAAAACCATTGTAAGGGCTCGATTTAGCCCCGCCAATCCCAATGGTAGATTTTCTAATATTTTTTTAATTAATCTTATGTTATATAACAATATTATTAATAATGTAATCTAGAGGCTTTCCTTTTTTCCCCTTTCTAACAATATTTCACCATTTTATTTTATTTTATTTTATTTTATTATTGTTTTATTATAAAAATCATTAGTTAATTATATATAATTAACACTTATCTAATATTACTAATTAAATAATAGTTAATAAAATAGAAATATTCTTGTAGTTAATAACAATAAAATATATACTAAAAACGAATAAACAAATATTCATTTGCTATTAAAAAAATGTAGTCATATGAATGAAATTAAATTTAAAATATTATATATAAAATTTTGTATTCGTTTCAATTGAAACCTGGCATGGAATACGAATATATGTCGAGAATATTATATTCTATGTCTTTATCCTTATTGGTTTTATTTCCGACTCAAACAGTCCCATTATCAAATGTAACTATAGAGATATTTGTTTCAAAAAGATATTTTTGCTAGTTAATATTAAAATGTGTATTTCTTCTATAATGCTACAAATGATATATTGGTTTATTTCAACTCAAATCACTCTTCATTTCTTCTGTTATTTTCTTTGTTTTCTTTCTTTTTTTTTCTTAAGACCATCCTTTTTTTAGTTCCATTCCTTGATCGCTCTCCTATTAATTCTTCCAAGTTTCTTTTATAACTGTTATGCCCTGCCCATTTTGAATTTTCTATCCATTCAATTGAATGGTTTTTCTTCTTGATTTGACAAAAGATTCATTTTTTTCACTTTTCAGGCTAGAACTAGATTCTTCATTGGTAATTTAAATTTAAAATAAGTTATGACTTTATAATTGTTGAATTTTTGGATTAAAACTAGGTATCATTCAAAATGAAATAACAAAAAAAATGCAAAAACGCTAAAAAATTGATCGGGTAAATAATTTTATTTTCCCTACGAAATTAGAATAATTGACAACAAACCCTTTTCCCTATTTTCTCAAACACTGTTCACCTCTGAATTATTTAGATAATTATATACGAAAGGAAATTAAAGGAATTTTATATGCAATAAAATAGAAGCAAATATGATTCCATTTGTCTTACTCTGGATAAAAGATGTATGGGTAATTATTAGCTTTCGATTGTAACAAAAATAAGAACTATGCTATATATATATTAAAATTAGACATAACACGTGGACACAAATAACAAGAACATAGGGCAACTTTGGTTAGCACTAAAAATCACTACATGTATATTCTTTTGCAATAAATTCATTTTTCTAAGTGTCAAAATTTTTAATTTAATGCAAAAGTTTTTTCTAAGTGCTAAATAGAACATGAGATTGGATTAATGAAAAGGAAAATATTTTGATCTTCTTTGACAACTAACTAGTTTCGAGTCAATTCGATCAAACATTTTGATAGAATCGAAATCAGAACTCTAGGTTAGAGCCTAGGATCACGTGATCTTAGGTTCTAAGCTCCAATTCCAAGTAAGTAGGAACCGATCCTTATTGTAACAACAACATTAAGGCCTTTGACTTACTTCATAAAAAATATTTGATAAGCGTCAATATTGATAAGCATTTTAAGTGTTGAAACTTAATTTAAAATATAATTAATTATACATAGATAAAATATTAATAACATCAATAAGTAGCTGCAAATTTTGTTGAAATAAATATTGATTAAAATATTTTAAAATTATATGATAATAATATTATAAAAATATGAATAAAAGAGTAATATAGTTAGTTAAAAAAATAAGCCAACAACTTTAAAAATAAGCGGGGACCTTACTTATTTTTTTCAACTTATATAATTTTTATTTTATCAAACATGAAGATTTTGCAAAATCAACTTATAAGTAATTTTAAGCCAAACATATCCTAAATGTTGTTGTTGCAATTTTTTTCTACTAACACATTTTTTATTTTTTTTCCTTTATCTTTTTAATTAAATTTTATTACTTATTTTAATGATATTTTATTAATTTATATGTGGAACTAATATTAGTTTCATAATTATTTTATTACATTATTCATGAGAATATTTTATATTATTTAACTTTTTGGTACGGAAATATTGTATTACCTTATATTTAAATTATCATACAACTTATTTATTAATTACAAATATTATTTTATTTTTAATTTTTTATGAAATCATTATTAAATCACTAATACATGAGATTAGTTTTATATTATTTATTAATTGTTTGTTAAATAGTTTTAATCTATATTTTTATATAAAATTACGAAAATATTAATTTATTAGATTAATTTATATTATTTATCATTTACTATTTTTTAATATTTTTAATCAAACTTTAAAAATCTTATCAACATATTTATTCGTGAGATTAATTTTATATTATTTACTAATTTTTAAAATCAATCAATTTTAATTTTTAATAAAAATACATTTTTTTTATTTTTTATTCTTTTTTATCCAAATATTGATTAAAATCTATGTATAATCATTACATTTTAGTTTATGTAATCTTGATTAAAACTAACTTATTAAATCAAACTATTCATTTAAATCTAAAAATCCAACTCCAAGTTGTACTTTCCAAATAAGACCTTTGAGAGAGTTTGTGGGGTCCACTGAATTAATGAGAGAGATAATGATAGATTTTGAGTTTAAGTGAAAAATATACAAAATTAATATATTAAACTAGCACTAACTTAAATATTATTAATAAATAAATTAAAGTAAATAATAAAATTATAGATATTACTTAACTACAATAACAAATAAACATAAAATATATTTAGTATTAAAAAATTATAACAAAATAAAAGTATAATGATAAAAATATAAAATAGAAAGATAACAATTATAAATTAAATGGATAAAGTATTAAAGGAATTAATTTTAAAGTTAATAGATATCATAAATGATATATAACATAAATAAAATTAATCTAAATTAATATCATAATGGCAAATAAAATATCTTTCCTTAAAATCTCTTTATGAAAAATTGGCGTTATTAATATTCTATAAATCAAATTAAAAAAAATTGCTATATGATTGAATGCATTTAAAGGAAGCAATTAATGCAAGACATAACATATATAAGGAGAATAAGCAATCAATGCGGAAAACAAATAGTTATTATTTCTTTTTATATTTTCATTTTTAAAAATTATTTGATTTTGAGGCAATGATAAAAGAAAAAGTGAAAAACATATGCTGAAGGGAAAAAAACTTTTCCTCCGCCTTAAAAATTTCTGAATCAAAGCCAACAAAAATGCCAACGAATGCTAATTCATTCCTAAGTTAATTTCTATTTTTTTCTCTCGGAATGGTTACGCAGACAAAAAATTTCACCTATATGAATTCCTTTTCAATTATTTTGCATTAATTTGTCTCCAATTCTAGAATTCAAACTTCAGCAAAAAAAAGGCAATAATAAAAGAAATGCAGAAAATGCAGCAATAAATGGAAAATATAAAAATGTTTCTTAAAATAGTTCTCCACATTAAAAATTCCTAAGGGCAGCATGTAGACTTCCGAAAGGTTTTTAACCATAAAAAATCGCATATCTCTCTCTGATTTATTTTCTATCTCTCTAATTTGTTTCTAAGGTAGCGTCTAGAAACGTGAATCCAAATTTTTTCGAATTTTCAATGAATAGTTGATTGGCTAGATTAGTTCTAATCGTATTTGTGTGAACAAAAAATGTTAAATTTCATGAATGTTTGGATGAATCGTCGATAACTAAAAAAATAAATTATTTTTTAAATAAATTAATTAAATAAAATTAAAAATGGCAAAAATAAATTGTTAGCATAAAAAACTTTTTAAAAATATTAATAAATATATAAACTTAATCTTATAGATACTATAATTAAATATTTTGTTAAACATAAATAAAAAATTATATTATTAAATTAACATAAAATCAAATTTTAATATTTAAAATTAAATGTTGATGTTGAAATATAATTAAAAGATAAAGAAAAAATTAAAGAAAGCATAAGCTTAGGAGAGACACGATAAAAAAAAGTTTTAAGATTGAAAGTTAAAGTTAAAATGTAAATTAAAAGCTAATATAATAAATATTATGACATCAATATTATGTCTTATTGGAGACGCTATGACATCTATATTATGCTCTCACTATATGTTTTATCATTTGATTGGTAAAAAAATATGAAATAATAAAAAATATTATCATTTAATACTAAAGTCTTACATCAATATATAATGTTTCTAAATAAATTATGTCATGACTACTACAACTCAATAAAATATAAAATCATGAGACACATAATAACCATATATGCAAATTGCATCCGTTATGAGCATTCATCGATATCCACACCATTATCATCTATGTAGGCTATTAATATTTTTGGTGTCCAATACATGAGAGATAATTCTGTAATGAGTTATAACGCTTAATATGTAAGACATATAAAATTTAAAATGAAGATTTTTAATATAATGAATTTATGACATATAAAAGGGAATACAATAAATAATCAACATAATATTGATCAAGAAATATAATCTTGTTACTTACAAGGCCAAGACAATGAGAAATAATTCAACGTCTATCATGTCATCATCTTTATGCAATGGACCCAAACAAATAAGAAATAATTATGAGTTAATTATAAACATTATCTCTATGCAATAAGGACAACATGTAAAAAATAATTCAATGCTAACAATAAAAATCTTTTGTAACACATTCAAATCCACACCCATGACATAGCAGAATATAGACTTCACTGCGACATCATTCTTTGACGTAAACTTTGACAAAACATGGTCAACATACTAAACACATATTGTGGAAGCTACAACTTTCAAATAAAACTTCATTAAACAAGTATGATAAAAAAAACATTATACCTCTGATACCTTCTGTAACACCTCTGATTCATTCAAGATATTATTCGCTTTAGGCTCATATGGCCCGCACGAATTTAAAACGCGTCTTGAATGGTAAGGGAGAATTCTACATATAAGCTCATGACCACCTCTGTGTTTTGTCCATGTGGGACTAACTTTCATTCTCATCATCATATTGAGGCCTTACAAGCAATAGGAAAAATTATATATGCAGATAAATAGAAAAAAAAATATCATTAATACATCATGTAAATTAGTAGCTTTACTTTTCTTCTATTTGTGGTGGTCTTAATTCAGAAATTATCAAAACATCAGTTACATCCTATGATGCACCATAATTTTAGAGTTCAGAATAATTTTTATCATTAAGTTCTCATTTAATCATTATCCTTTTAATATTAGAGGCTAAAACATCATATGCATTGGGATGCACAATATTCACAGAAATAAGAATGCACAATATTCACATAAATAAGAATGCATTGGTGGTCTTAGTTAGATCTTAGGACCTCAATTCCCATCTCTAATCTTCTTGTACTATGTCTGTCAAACATTACAATTAATATGTGAGCCTTTAACAAATGCAATGAAGATTCAGGTGGTCCTGACATAGACATAACTAGCTATGCCATGAAGCACACATCAGAAGGGATAATCCCTAAACAAAAGGACATAAACCCTAAATAAAAGAGATTGTCCCTAAGTAGAAGGGGATGAATCCATGATCAAAGGGTATGAAACCCTAAACATAAGGGAAGTAAATCCCTAAACAATTGTCGAGGCCTTCATCTTCATGCGATAATTGCAATCACCAATACATTGATAGGTTTTAATCCCATTATCAACTCACATATAGTTTATCTTCAATGAGCCTAGATCAATACACTGATTTAGAGAATCATCATTCACCATCACTATAATAGCAATCAATATATTCATACTCAACAAGCAGAACATGACTCGCGTTGAAAACCAACAAGATCCACGTAAAAAATTCACAAGCATAACATTATGAATCCTTGAGCAGAAGAGACTGGATCTCTAGACAGAAGATAATGAATTCCTAATCATAAGGGTATAAAAACTCTATACAAAAGGGAATAAATCCCTAAACATAAGGGTATATAATCCTAATAAAAAGGAATGAATTCTTAATTAGAAGGGTATAAAACCTTAAACAAAAGGAAACGAATCCATAAACATAAGGGCCTAAGTCCCTAAACAAGAGGGAATGAATCCTTTTTCAAGATTGAACAAAAATACAATTTCATAAATTAATATATAGGCATCCATTTAGAGATATTCTAATTTTTACTTTAAAGTAGACTCTATTGGACTTGCATATAAAATTGACATATTTTATCTCTTTATCATTTATTATCAAAAAATCCTACAATTCAGTCCATCGATTTCATGTTTAGGATTTCTACATATGAGTCTTAAATCATTCATAACTCATCATACACTTATTATTTTTAGGTCATTCTAAATTATAATACAAGGTCACACATGCATATAATTACTCAATAAATTTTATTTTCTAATTTTATCATTGCAATTTATGATGAATTTTGCAAATCAAACACGCTACTGCTTAGGGCAGCTTGACAATAGGTTAGTGTTTCAATCATATTTCTCTAGATACACCTCGGATTACATTAATTTTTTTATTCTACAGAAACTAGACTTCCATCTCTATCCATTCATATATATACGTTTTTTTGGAGAAGTAAAATCTATCCAAGAATATTTTTTAAACATAAATTACATAATCTGGATAGGATGTAGAACATCAATTTAAGGTTCAAACTTTCATAAGCATAACTATGATTCCATATGAGTTTCTTATGATCCAATAGTTAATACAATTTGGGTTGAACCTCAACCATAAGAAAGGTAATTAGTTTCAAATCTCAATCATACAATATTTACATTTTATTAATTGAAATACTAATGTAATCAACATCATGACATAAGAATCATAAGCTCTAGACTTTTCTTTCAGATAAATCATAACTCATCAATTCTATAATCATGCACATGAGATAATATGAAAGTAAGCCATCAATCCAATCATATGAAATGAGGTGGGTTCACCTATTACATAAATTATGACTTTCATCTAGGGATTAGATCCTAACAATTTTTTTTCTAAAATTCCTTTATTTCATAATTCATATATATAGAACCCTAAGGTTGATCCTCTAGTTACATACCAAATTTTTGTTGGGTCATTTGTCGTTCTTCTTCATGCTCTAGGGATCTTTATCCTCGATCTTCGCACTGTCCTTGATCTCCTTCGTATTTTTCTAACAGGGTTTAGACAAGAATTTAGGGGAGAGAAAAAGAGGGGGAGAAACAATGAGGGAGAGTGGAGATTTCTTACCTCTGCACTTAGAAAATGAGAGAGAACGAAAATGCTCTATGACGACTAGAATTTTACGGGAAAGAAACAAATTATGAGAGTTTCTCTATCCTAAGGAGTCTATTTATAGGTATTTCTCCAAGACAAATCACAAAATTTTCTTATTTATTTTCAACCCATGTAAAATAAATAAAATATTAGTATTTCTTTATTTATTTTTTATTAACTGAAATTGTGAGGTGTTATTCTTTATTTTCATAAAGACAATAACGAGAATCAAATTCAATGTTAGTATCAATATTGATAGTCATATCACTATACAATACATCCTCTCTATCAAGTACTATTTTACAATCCAATACTTTCGTTTAAAGCAATATTTTTTTTCTATGCAATGTTCTGATTAAATGTTCTTGTTCAATGCAATGCTCTGATTCAATACTTTCATTAATTACAAGCTCTAATTCAATGTTCTAGTTTAGGAATGGCAAAAATCATCAAACCTCGGGGATCCCCACGGAGATTTTCCATTGGGGTTCCAAGCTTGGGGATTTTTATCCTTGCAGGAACGGGAATGAGGGAATTTCTCTCCTTGTCTTTACTTCGGAGATGAGGTTGGAGAATTACTTCACCGCTCCACGGGGATCCCTATCCCAAATATTCTAATTGTTTTAACTATTAAATAAATTATTATATGTTTTATTAATTACTATTAAATAGGTAGATAAATATTCATTAATGCATCTCGTTATTAATAATCAATCGAGTATACACATTTATATAATTAAATATTTTAAAATAAACAATTAAAATACTTTTAATAACTATTTATTTAATATAATAATAATGAGTATTGGGTATTTAGGACCTCCGGGGCAATCAGGGATGGGGTGTTGAATCTAGGATCCCGAGAATGTTTTGAATGATCACAAATTTGTAAGTGAACTCAGTCTGTACTGATGAACTTGTTTGACCTGATTTATATAACATGATATATTCAAATTCAATACAGCGGTTGACCTGAGCTAAAGGAATGGACGACCTCTGCACACGTAATTTATACATGAAGAATCATATGTGTGCAGTGGACGTCCTAAGGATATAATCGGTCGACCAGTATCAGAGGAGGAGAACATGTGAGCAGCAGTGAAGCACAAACGGTCGACCA
>LTAE01004563.1:10167-24927 GCA_001647135.1 Pontederia paniculata | reverse complement strand
TTGGTCATGGTAAAATTCTTCCTCTCCCCTCTCATGTGCTTGCTCCTACTCTTGAACTAGATTCTCTTTCTCCTAATCTCAAGAATGTATTTTTGGGTCACAATGAGTCTTTACCTATGATATCTCACATCTCTCTAACCTCTTTTCAACTTGAACAACTACCTAGGGATTTGAGAGAGAAGGAACAAGCCATAGGATGGACTCTAGCCGACCTAAGAAACATGGGCTTTGAGGAAGATTATAAGCTAAAAATAGAACATCAAAGAAACTTGACCCTAAACATGAAGGAGGTTGTAAGATGTGAGAATTTTAAGTGTTTTGATTTTTGGGTAGGTCCGACACATTGTATGCCAAGGAAAGGAGTGCTTAGTAGTTATGAAGAATCCAACCTGGTGCTCTATTGGAACAAGGTCATCTCTCGGTGCAAGAGAAAATATTAGGGGACACACTTTCTCTTATGGACATAGAAGTTGATAAGGCAAAGAATCTAGTTTCATACATCTTGGTGGAAAGAGTTAGAAATTTTCTAAGCTTTGTCGGTTTCTATGTTCATTTCATTCTACACTTGCTCAAAATTGATATATCCTCTTGTGTCTTAATTGTGAGAGATTCTAACTTTATTTTTGATCTAGGAGGTTGTTGGATTTTCTATATTTTGAAAATGAAATTTAGGTGGTCGGACAATTCCTTAAGCCCCACTTACCAAACGAAGAATCAAAAGGGCAACAAGCTTTGAAACTACAAGATCCGGCACAATGATCTCCATGTCAAGCCAACAACATTAAACAATGGCGCTTCTTGGGAGGCAACCCATGCTCTAAACTTTGCAAGTTTAGAATAAATTCATTTCATGTTTTGGATTAGTGATTTGGAAACCTATTTTGTTTATATGTGTAGGAAAGATGTTCGAAGCTTGACCAACTCTCCTCAACACTCTCCTTCTCCCTTCTTCTGGTACAGCACATGGTGATTGGACAAAATGCTATGCGGGTATCCAAGAGCTCCTTCAAGGTCAAAGAGACATTAAGGGCGGTTGTCAAGAATTGAGGAGCGCCAAGAAGATATGTGGATTAGACAGAACCGCATGTGCGAACAACAAGCCTCCATGAATGTCGTGACTGAGAGACTAATGATTGACACATTGAGCATGAAGTTTGGTCCCTGTTTAGCCCTCCTACACATTGAACATGTGAGTTTTCCCCGCCCCATACCTAGTATATTTTCTTTCATTTGGAAACATTGAGGATAATGTTCATGCTAAGTTTGGGGGAGTGGGGTCATATTTTGATCATTTATTTTCTTTCTAGTTAGCTCACATGCATCTTTTGACCTTGTGACAATTTACATTTTTTCCTCATTATGCCATGAACCCTTATATGTATGAACCGCTAATGTAGAATGCATAATCTTTGTATCATGCACATCACATGTTGCTAGGAATACCATTGCAAGTATTGTGAAAATGAACTTTCAATATGTTAAAGTGTTATGAATTGTTTTACTCTCATATGCTAGAAGCAAGAAGAGAGGTGAAAACTAACATCATAATCTATATTGTGGGTCGAAAATTGAGTGAAGTAGCCAAGGAAATTTTCATCTAAGCATGGGTGCATTGCACAATTTCTTAGTTTAAGTTCACAAGAAAAGGAAAATGAAAATATTCATAGAGCGAAGACTCGTGGCAAAGCACCTGTGCCTTAGTCGCGGGAACACACTAAATCATCTTGCATTATCATTTTTGTGTGTTATATGCATTGCACATACATACGCATGCACTCACAAGGAGGGAAAATGAGAAAAAAGAGCAAATGAAAAATGCTCAAAGGAAAAGAAAAAGAGCAAAGCAAAAGAAAATGATTAACCTCCCTTGTGCAAAGAAAAAGTTTAAAAAGTCACATGCATAGCATTTTCTTTTATTTTTGTGTGGCATAGCATCAATGATAAGAGTACCTTTCTTCTGTATTTGAACTTTGAAGCACCTATAATATCATTGATCATCATACTTAGTTGTTTGTGCCGAAAGCTTATGAAAACTTGACTTACACTCATAGTTAGATTTGTATGTGAACTATAACCTCTTGGAATTGATAAAAGCATGTGTAAGGAATTCGCGGTGTGGAGTGACTCAATCCTATGTTGATGACTAAAATGTTATACTTTTTCAAAAGCTTGTAATTGTACTTCCTTACTTGTTGATGACATGTTGTGTATTATATGAATTCTTAAAACTTATCACGTATGACATTTGCTTGAGGACAAGCAAAGGTTTAGTTTGGGGAGTTGATAAGCGTGATAAATGCACATACATGATGATCATATTATATTTATATCATAGCATTATGATGTGAATTAAGCCTTACTATATATTAATTCCTCCAAGAAATATGATATGCACAAAGTCGGTTGATTATGCAGCAACTTGAAGGGATCGACCAATATTAAGAATGAAGACATAGACATGAAGAGCTAAACAGAAACCAATAGTGGTGCCACATGTAAACCCGACATGAGGTTGTGCACTGGACGTTCATCCGACATGCATAAGGGCATAGCAAGAGCATCGATCAAGTCGTAGCGCACAATTCAAGACCGTAGCACCTCTTATGAGTCTATCGCGCATTCCCAACCGAGTCATAGCAGTTGTTTTCTCACCCGTAGTGCATTTATGAGGTTCATAGCACATGTTGCCATGGACTTAGTCAAGCTCCCACATCAGTAACGGTTTTCTCCAGCTCATACCGCATGATCATCAATCGCAGTGCATCACATAATGGCCGTAGTGCAACCCATTGAAGCCGTAGTGAGTCGTATCTGATCATTAGTGGTTGGTGGCCTTGTCTACAGTGGTATATAAGTGATAATTAGGGTTCTTGGGACTCTCTCTCTCTCCTATTTTTGAATGGAGGCCGAAATTTAGAGGCTATATTCTCTTCTTAGGAGTTATAAGCTTGTAGAGGTACTATGAATGCTTTGTGTTCTAAACTTTTATTTATGTTGAATGTTTGTGTTTGAACTCGTGATTTCTAGTTCAATGATGATTTCTTCTCTTCTTTATTTCTCTCTCTCTTCTTTCATTATGTGTAACTAAACCCTCTTGTTTTAGGGTTAGATGAAATTTAAGATTTAATTGCTTTGGAATAGTGATTATGCATGTATGTGATTCTTTTACTAAGTGAACATCTTGTTAGATTCTTATGAGATTAGCTGCCTCATTTGAGTTATCCTAGGTTATTAAGTGATGAAAGTCATCTTAATCAATTGGTAGCTTTGCTAAGTAAGATATATGAGTACTATCTGGAAATATAAGTGCCTTGTATTGCTTGTTGATGCTCATGAATGTAATTCAACTATTGTTAGAGTGAATGCATGAAAGTGTTGTTCTGTAACCTTAGTTAGAATTGTGTTGCCTTGAAAGACGAATGCGTGACTATTAGAGTGAAGCAAGAGTCTATTTCATGTCATATCATTAACCCTTTGCATGATTACCCTAGATGGATTCGAAATCCTAGAACATCTCTCTTCTATATTTATGCTCACTCTAGTGCATGGCATATTTACTTCTGTGATATTCTCTTTCTCTAATTTAATTGATAGCTTAGCCTTTTCTCCTCTAACCTTAATTGTCTAGATAACCCTTTAAGAACTCTAATTCTAGTACTTCGCTGATTCCCTATGGGATCGATATTTTATTACTACAACCATGCAATGTACGCTTGTGGGACACTTATCACTATTCCCGTGGGGAAACACTAGATTGGATAAAGTATTTGTCTAATAATTTTTGTAGTTTTTTTAGTTCTTACAACTTGACAGGAACCATTCTATAAGGAGGTTTTGATCTTGGAGTAGTCTCCGAGATTATTCAATTTTTAACTCAATTTCTCAATATGATGGCAAATCAAGAAGGTCTTCTAGGAACACATAAGGAAATTCCTTGCCACCTCTATATGCTCCAATGGCTTAGTTGGACTTGGTGTATCGATCTTTATTACACTTGCTAAGAAGCTTATACAACATTTCTAAAGCAATTTGCAAACTTTTATGGCAGAAATTATCACTCGATTATCCTTATTTGGTAGTCAATGGATTACCAATTTGAACTATTAATTTTTAACAATTTACATTTTCTTTTCTCTACACAAGAATCAAACATCATATAAGGACAACTAGTCCATGCCCAAAATGACCCCAAAGTCTATTATGAGCAACAAAATCATATCAGCTTGCATATCCTTGCGTTTCTTTTAACTAACAAACCATAGATATACTTTTTTAAAAAATCATAAATCCCTAAATGTGATCACTTTTAGATGAAATCCAATTTATTTGTATTTAGTATAAGTCCTAGATGCATACCACTCAAAATAAAGAAGTGAGATTATCCTTGATCGAAAACAACATTTGTATTCTTAACACTCTAAATAAAAAAATCAGATTCATCAAACTATCAATGATACACTTTGGTGAGTAGAGTCACTAGCACTCTTATCTTAATGCATAGACTCAATCATACCCATCAATCTATTAATGATGGTTTGTTGTTCATCAGGTGTCCTTTTCTCTTTAGAGTGGTTGGCATCCATCTACATTTACAAATCAAATAATTTTATTTATATTAATTAACATTGACAGACATAATCAATATAAAACTTACAAAATCATATAATTGAATCATGAACTTTGGATGGTTACTCATGACATTTGCACATGGAACACTGCTCTAATACCATTAACTGTAAAGACCAGAGCATTCGAGTGAGCGGAAACTATCTATAACATACCACAAACCATCACAGTGACGCATACAAAATAAAAACTCATTACACATAATATCTCCTAGCAGTTATAAACTAGAACCAAACATGTATCATAATAGATAAAACAAACTATAAACCAAAATATTACATAATCACAACTTAGGATTTTTTTTACATTACAATATAGTATAATGACCACAACATACACACACATATATACATGGTATACATATCCAAATCAACTTATATAAAAGTATTGTAGAACCCTAAAGATTTTCTATTTATGTAGGACTCACTCCATTTGCAAAATGATGTCATGAGCATCAACCACCAGTCGTCATCTCTTAACCTATAGAATCCAAGTACCAGAGAAAAATAGAGTAATTCTCTCATGAGCAAATGCTCGTATGTAGGGCCAATAAATAAAATACATGCATATAATGGAATTCAAAATTCTCAAATGTCAAATGCACGTAAAATATTATTCGTGGAACATAAGACACATCTTTAAACATGATCAATCCATATACACATAAGTCCACAATTCACAAATTCCATTTCAGCAAACACAAATGATCTCATATGTAAATCATATCACACATTTACATATTTGCTTATCCATTAATACTGAAACACAAAAGGTCTAATATGTAAATCATACAAAATTATATCGCATGTTCACATCTTTCCTTTTCATTTATTATCTTTTTATATCATATTCACAGCTAACACTATGATATCACATCACATATTGGTACACCGAAATCTCTCTTTAGACCATTACCCCGTAGGGCTTGCTCAATTGAGCCACACAATGATTCCATTAATTAGGAATCCTGATAGATGAATTCTAGAGGTGGCCCCAACAGATTATTCCATGTGGCACTTAGTTACAATTCGGCCTATCACATATCGGTGCACCACAGATCTCTCTTTGGACCATTACCCCGTAGGGCTTTCTCATTTGAGCCACATAATGATTCCATTATTTAAGAATCCCGATAGATGAATTCTAGAGGTGGCCCTCATAGATGATTCCGTGTGGCATTTAGTTTCAATTCTACCATTCTTCTGCCACATAATCTTTCAATTATTAGTTTCATTGTAAAAGTCGAAATCACATACTACACAGTACTATTCAAAGTTCACATTTAAAACACATGGAACACAATTGATCATAAATATGAATCAAAATTCAATAATCACAATTGATCACATATATAACATTTCATGATATTCATTTCTTGAAGTATTTGGTTAATACAAATTGAGGTTAAACTATGATGCATAGCTCATTCGTATCAAATCATTCAATTAATAATCTCAAATAATTCATTTGATCATAAAACAAATAAATCAAACTTTCATAATTTATCATGAAACAGATAATTAATAAGAATTAAGATAAATTAGTTGACCAATTAAGCCAACTACAAATTCTGGTAGATTGACAGATAGTGAAAGAACTATTTATAGTTTTCACTACAGAAGTCCAAATGCACTGAAATAAGTTTTTTTTTAAATTAGACTCAGAAAACATTAAGAGATATAAATTTCATAATATTTTACCTCATGAATTATTTATAGAAATTCTTGCAATTACAGATATTCTAATGTTCAAACTGAAAATTTGAAAACTGACAGGTATCACTTGTTTTCGTCATAACTCCCTCTAGACATATGATTTTAAGCTAATTCCACTTGTATTAGAAACCTAGTTATGTAAGGTTTTGGACTTCTAAGTTTCATATTTACCTTCAGGTAGACAATTTATAGTGTGATTTTCGATCAGTTCTGCCTGTTCAACCCGGCCAGCAAGACCCATGCTCACTAATCAATGCAAAACTCTCTAATTTTATTTGATTTTTAGAAAACTCTTTTTTTGTAGAAACTAGACTTATAAGGGGTCATTCCAAAGAAGTATCATAATTTTTTAAGCATCGTAAGATTTATTACTCATATGGTCAACATTGAGGTACCTAAATCACACCTAAAAGGAGTGTTCTACACATTAATTCATAAACTTATATAATTTTATTAATTTTCTACAAATCCAAGCAAGTTAAACAGTCAACATTAAACCTCATATTCAGAAGTTTAAATCATCTTAAAAACAGATTAAAATGGATTCACCAATACATACCTTGCTCTTACTTTATTATCCTTTTGATTTGATTTTCTTTTTCTCCTTAGCTTCAAACTTACAAGCTACTCTCCTTAGCTTCACGGTTAGGTTACAAGCAACCAGGTTAGAACGTTCCTTTTTATGGCCATGGAAATATATAAGGCAAAGTTTAAGCCGGCTAAGGTTAAAAGGATAAGAGAGAGGTGCAGTTAAAAATTATTGGTTGCACCTTTGACTAAAAGAAAATATGTACGTGGAGGAATTCATATCTTGAGTGAGTTGATATAATAAGTCGGTTGGGTGAGGAAATTTATAAAATTTATTAATTACTTAGTTGCATGAATTAGCTTGAGACTAATTAAATTAATCAACTTAAGCCTACTTAGTCCATTATTACTTAAACTAATCACAAATATCAATTTGACAATGTAAGTAAATTATTTTACTTAGATTTGATTAACTAAATTAAAATTCTTAATTAAGTTCAATAATAAATAAAATATTATAATTAAACTAAAATTGATTCAATAGAGTAATTAAATCAATTTAAATTATTAATTATATGAATTATTTTAAGGTGTAATGATTAGGATATTACATCCGGTGTAGGGCTTGCTTTGGAATTGTCTCGTGGAGGTTCAACTAACTGGGAGCTAGGCTCTGGATTATGGTGATGGTTTGCTTCGGCTGGGTGCTCTCCTTGAGGTTGGCTTCTTGCTCGGACCTTGATTTAATACCTCTAGGGTTTACTTCAACTATCTCAAGTTGGGCCTGCTTCTTCACGGGTTCTTCTAGTTGTTTTCGACATCTGAGAGACACATCTTGACATTGTTCTCGAGGGTTGATTTTTAGGTTGCCTCGGGAACATTCCTAAATGCCTTGTGTCAGAGCTTGCTTGTTGTGCTATTTTTTTGTATCTTGTTGTGGGTTGCAAGTCCGTCGATCTTGATGCACGTTTTCCTCAAGGTTTCAGCATGTGTTCTTATAATATCGTTATGCTACTTCATTTCTTCACTTTACTGCTTCAGGAAGCTTTCATCATGGTTTCGAGGGTCGACTTTTCTAAAGGCTGAGGTGGAAGCAGTGCTAGGTATTGTTGCGGTGCAGGCAAGGTCGATTATTGTCGATTGTTCTATTGTGGGTACTGGTTCTATTTGTAGTTTTGGGCCTGAGGCATCTGTTGATAGTTCCGGTTTCTGTACGACAGGTTTGGGTGTGCCTTGAGCCAAGGTGGACCTTGAAACTCCCTTCTCGCAGCTTGACTTTAGCCAAATGTTGCAACTGCGTTTGCTTGTTCATCTTGGACTTCTTGGACATTGTAGTTCATAGCTTGACATTGTGAAGCTACATGCCCGATCATCCAACATTACTCGCACTAAATGAAAGATGGTGTGGTTTGGTTAGGGGTTGATTCTACTGTAAATATCTTCTACCTTGAAAAAGTGTTGTCTTTCTTTTTTTCCAGCATCTTCTGGAACATGTTGATAAGGCCTTCTATTTGGGTTGAGATCTGATACAACTTTCCAGGGTTGGAGGTAGTGCGTCGTTCTTCGGGTCCCTTTCTGTTCATCTGATCTTCTGGCCACTCTCGATGGGTCTTAATGACTCTTTTACTAAGTTGGTTTGGCTCATTTGTATTTCTAGACATGAATCTCCCCCCAGCTGCAGTGTCAAGGGTAGATTTGCTTTCAGGAGTAAGCCTATCATAGAAGGTTTGCATGGTCATCCACTTGTGGAATCCATGGTGAGGGCATTGCTTCAATAGCTTCTTGAATCTCTCCCAAGCTTCGTAGATTGTCTCATTTTTCCTATTGGACAAATGAGGTAATTTGATTCCTCATCGTCACAATCTTACCTGGTGGGTAGAATCTCATCATGAAGGCTAAGATGAGCTCATCCCATATCGTGATTGTATCTAGCTCCAACGAGCGCAGCCAATTCTTGGACCTATCCCGAAGAGAGAATGGGAATAGCCGAAGTCTGACCACGTCAACGGTAAGTCCATCACACTTGAAAGTGTCACAAATCTCGATGAAGTTAATCAGATGTTGGTTTGGATCTCCATGGGAAAGTCCACCGAATTGGTTCTGACCCAAGTATCCGAGTATGGTTGGATTCAGTTGGAACTTGTTGGCATCAACCTCCAGTCTTGTGATTCCGGAGTTCAGATCTACTATTGTAGGCATGCAGAATTCCTTCAGGGCTCAAGTAGCATCAAGGTTGATCGCAACAGCTGGTATAATATGATTGCCCTGGCCTCGAGCTAGATTAGGTTGGGCCATCTCGATGTTGTTTTCGAAAGTTCAGGCTTGGAGTCTACAGATTTTCTGCTCTCGCCTTCTTCTCCTAAAGTTTCTTTCGATCTCAGGATCAAATTCAAGGATCTCTTCTTCTTCAGAGTTAGAACTGTGCATGCACCTCTCAAGCAAACGTTAGAGATAGGCAACATATCATGGAATATTAAATAGAATAAAAAGAAGGAAAGAAAAGAAAGATGATGAAATCTGAAAAATTAGAAAAATGTAACAAAAAGAAAGAAAAGAAAATAGGGCTTAAAATCAGAATAGCACGGTTAAAGACGCTAAAAATCAAAGGTAATCCCCGACAACGGCGTCAAAAAATTGATGTGAAGCGTGCGTTAAGGTAGAAAATGACCTTGGGTTTGAAACATGGATAGGGCGTGAAAATAGGGTCAAATTCACTAAAATTAACTTCACTTCAAATCTTAAAATTTATAAAATCTAGAACACTCCTCTTACTGCAAGTATACGACAATCGTCGAGTACTTAAGGCATCGATCCACAAGGAAAACTTTGATTTTGAACCTCTGCTCTCACTTGTCCTCAATCAGGCCCGGATCGGGGCTTGCTTCAGAGATTCAAGCTCGATCCAAAAGGACTAAAGAATAATGTATTGAATGTAAAATTAGTTTTTGGATTAAAAATGATAATACGAAAATTAAAAGAGAGAGATCTAAATATGAGTGGACATCAGAGCCTTGGGTTCACCTTTGAATCTAACATCTCTGCTCTTTATCATGAAGGTCTAAAAAGCAGCCAAGACCCTTGCTACCGTGGGTCAGGGCGATCCCACTCTCGTGGTGATTGTCGTACCCTTCACCTTCCCACTCTCATGGTGAAGGCTCGGAGCTTGACCAAGTGCATTCTGATCATAGGTTCTCTCAACTTCTCTCGAAGTAGAGAGTTACCCATCTTGAGCCGTGAAAATATATTAGGCCTTGACATCCAAGTTCCAAAGGGATACAGGTTCTCGGCTCACACCAATCTCTTTCTCTAGGGGATCTAAGTGCTCGGTATGAAGTACTCCCTTGAATCGAAGTAACCCCACTCTCCTGGTGGATAGTGAATCATCAAGCCCCCACTCTCGTGGCATATGCTTGATATCCTAATTTAGAGATTAGTATTTCACAAGTCAATATTCAAGCCCTCTCAGGGTCAAGATCATAACCTGCTTTCCCTCTCCATCCAAATCAAAAAATCACCAAAGCCTTGTTGTTGTTCGCTCTGGGTTAGACTTCATCGGAAGGCGTTGCCTCTTAGCTTACACCTATCCAGAAGGCAAGCCCAGACTAAGAATCCCCCAAACTTTATTACTAGCATGTCGGCTCACTGTGTGAAGGTGGAAACACTATAATGCCCTTACGAACAATACTGCGTTGGGAGAAATCATGCGAGATAGCAAGAAAACACAAATCACAAGAAAACACCATTCTCAAATTAAAGCGTGAGACCAAGTTGGCAATAACATGAAAGCCATATAGTAGAGAAGATTAGATTAAAAATAGAGGTTCCCCTTGGATTCTGGTGATAAACGCTTAGTCGGACATCATCAGGATGACAGACAAAAATTTAGATTAAAGTATCACGAACATTGTTTCTTCTTTCCAAAGTAAAAGTACAAAAGATAGATAAAAATCCAGTAGGCGTCCCCCCTCTCACATTCGGCGCCCGTGTCCTTCTAAATGGTTTCCAGCCTTGCTCCCCAAGTTGTGCTGGCGATAATCTCCCAAAATTGACTCC
Organism: Pontederia paniculata; assembly: GCA_001647135.1. Lineage (NCBI taxonomy): Eukaryota > Viridiplantae > Streptophyta > Magnoliopsida > Commelinales > Pontederiaceae > Pontederia > Pontederia paniculata. The sequence continues at coordinate 14,005 of LTAE01004563.1, read as the reverse complement.
AAAATCTCAGCCCAAACTGTTATGGCATATAAGATCTCGGTTTGGGCTGTTATAGCAGATAAGATCTCGATTTGAGTTGTTATGGCAAGTAATATTTGGACTGTTATGGCAGAATATCTGGCAAGCTGATCTTCCTAGATCCCAACTGCATAAAATAATCATGATTCTTCTCAAATCAAGCCATAATATCAAATTTCAAATATTAAAATGCTGGATTATTAAAATATGGAAATGGAAAGAAATCAGGCAAATAATGTTTCCGAAAGTGCGGGTTCAGGCTTTACTTTGGGAGTTTGGGCTTCCTTTTGCAGTATAAATTTCTTTGTCATCATCTAATAAAACCCTTGTCTAGTAACTCTTGTAGTTGATTCTTCAACTCATGCATCCCGCTGATTGCACCTCAATCACCCGGACTCCACTTCTTCAACTTCTCTGGCCGCCCGCTGATTGCACCTCAATCACCCGGACTCCACTTCTGAGAACTGAAGACTGTCAAGATCCTTCGGTCGCCCGCTGCACCTACATNTCTTCCATTAAGAACATCTTAGGAATATTACTTTAGCCGTGCATACTCATGTGGATGACATCCTCAGTGGATCCACAAAGTTTCAGATATGAAAATATTTCAAGACCTTTATGCTTGAAAAGGTTATGATGATAAGAAAAAGGGGAGTGCACACTAGAGACTAATGGAGAGATAATTGAAATTTCATATTTGATCGTTTCTAGATCAGATACTAATGAGTATAAGCAAAACCTCATGATCCTCACTTAAATGAAAGATCCCCTGGAAAGAGATAGGCTTAATATGTTTGAAGAGAAGACTTAGAATGATGGACTTAGGATTTCAGAAAAACAACTTGACTTATTGGTGACTTACCTGTGTGAGTATCACTGATTAATAAAGTTGTAAATCAAATGTGTTGCATGGCAAATACATAACAAAAACTTGTTTTCCTTTAAGAAATCTACCCTAAGTCGAGATATGAAGAATTCGAAATAGGAAGGGGTGAGATGGTTAAGAAACTTAAGGATCAGGATAACTTCGAACGTCCAAAGTACATGGTTGATATCTAGTGATCCCGACCAGCGGGCGCCCATTAAAACTTTTGAGCGTCCATAATCGATCATAAGATGAAACTTCTCCAGTAGTAAACACCTATTGATCAACGGGCGTCCACTAGAAGATTTCGAACGTCCATAATTAATCATCAACTCGTATACCTCAAGTATCGGACGCCCATTATTAACTTCAGGCGACCGATTTGAATCCTTATCTAGTTTCGATCGATCAGTATATGAACATAGGGCGTCCTATGTTTTGAGTGCCGAATAGAGTCTCAAATAGTGATGTCCGTTATCAAACTTCAGACGACCGAGATGGGATTATGATCCGATATTGATAGAATCAAGGTCGTCCATTAAATCATAGGACGACCACTGAAATCATAATCAACCGACTCCATCACCTCGGTCGACCCATTACTCACTTCGGACGACCACTGTCGCTAACACTTTATATATAGAGAGAGAGTGTGGGTCACACCCAGTCGTCATTACACTCGACAACCTTTTAAGGGGTCGACCATTCATTTCCTTCGTGTTTCTTCACCATCTTCTCTCTGAGCTCGCTTTCAAAATCTTTTGAAGCTCCAAAGGATTAAAAGATCTCAAGATATATTCAAACGAGGATTTGAACATCTAGGTAAACCTAAAGCTCAAATTTTGAATTGTGAAATCTCATTTTTCAGTGTTTTTACTAGGGTTTATCAGAGTTTCATGGATATAACGAGACGTAATCTTATTGTGAATGTGTTTCTTTCACAGAATCAAATCTTTTCATTCCTCTTCACTACTCCTTCCTTGATACCTTAGATTCACATTCTCTTATCTGTCCATTGGGATCATGTCGCCTAACAAACAAATCCCTAAGAGACGTAGATTAGTAAAAATGTCTCAAATAGTAAACCAAGTAGGAGAATCGTCTTCCTTCATACCACAAGAACCTATTGAAACCATTGAAGCCCCTCAAAATGAAATCTTTAACACAAACAATCCTACCTCGACTGAATCTACATTCAGGTCATGATGGTATGTATATTAGTGAGAAAGCTGAGAGTCAATTCCAATTTTTTTATAGTGAAGAGCGAGTAGTCAAGCCTTTTCACTCCGTTGATCAGGAGAGCCTTCAGCTTCCTGGTCTTAAAGAGATATTCGACAATTTGTAAATGAATAAATTTTCTCAATCTTGATAAATCAGTGTACCCAAATCTAGTCAAACACTTCTATCTCAACCTTAGTTATGATGAAACGTGTGAAGAAGTAAAATCTTATCTACGGGGGAACACTTGTCCATAACTGAATCTAAATTAAGTGAAATTCTTGACAGTCCAAGCCTTCCCCATATTAAACTTACTCCAATGCATTGACCTCACATCACCTATACCCAAAATCAAGCTGCAATAGCTGTGAGTGGAGGCCAAACCGATACTTTTGTTCAAGCATCCTTCCATAAATATCTCTCACCTATCATGAAAGTCGTCCACCATATCATCACTTACATAATTCTCCCTAGGGCTGGCCACTATATAGGAGTAAATCACCTTGACTTAGCAGTACTTGAAAACCTTGTTGATCCTACAGCACCTAAGATCTCTGTAGGGAACCTTCTCATGTATCAACTCATTAAAACCAAGGAAAAGGTAGATTCCAAATGGACCAAGGGTGCCCATTTATATTATGGAAACCTCATTACCCACATGGTTAGCAAGATTCTAAACTTTAGGCCTCATGATAAGGAAGAGATTCTTCTCCCTACCAAGAGTCACAAGATCTCAGTAGTGACATTAACCAGAAAAGGACTTACAAAAGATACTTCCCATTTCACTGTAGCTCCATCTACCTCTGAGAATCAGGATTCCACCAAAGCTACAGTCTCACTACCCAAGTCCACCAAGTCACACAAAAATCTATCCACTCCAACTTGCACTTCCTCTGTCTCAACTACGTGGCCTCCAAGCAAAGAAGAATGGACTTCAATGTGCACTAGAGTAGACACTCTGTCAACCCTGATAATCACAATGTCCAGTCAATTGAGTCAAGTGCTTGAGCTGATCACGGAAGTGGAAGAAGAGCAATTTGAAAATTCTGAAGTAGGCAAATATCTTCAATGTCATCATAGTCAAGCTCGACGTCGGTGGGAAGTTATGGATAACTTCATGAGAGTTGTTGGATATGCACCTGCGGTACATTTTTCTGATGGTGATCTTATTTTTGATAATTACAAAGGGGGAGAGACTAATCAAAGGAGTGAACACCCTGAGCCAACAGGGGAAGATTAACAGAGGAAAGACTTGAATCTATTCTAGAAATTCAAGCGGAAGAGGACATCAGGGAAGCTCCTGAGGTTGAAGAAGCTGCTAATACTCACACTTCAACAACCAGTCAAGAGAAGACTCCCACACAAGCAGATGAAACTGGCCAGACTAACCCTGAAGTGTTTGAACAAGCAATAACTATGAGAGAAGACACGAAAGATGAAGTAGACCCGTTTTCTGAACACTTGAGTATCCTGGTGGAGGAAACAGTGAATAAGTTACTAGGAGAAGCAGCTAGGACCACTAAGGATATTGCAGGGTCAACAACAGCTTCTAAGGATCAAAAAATTAGATAGACAAAATTGTATTGCAAATGTTTATTGTATTACAAAACTTCCTGGATCTGAATGGTTGTAACGAATACTCTTTCAATTTGAATGCTTTGTGAAATATGTTTTTTCTTCAGAAATGAAATGTATAATGATATATCTATGCTCTGAGTGATATATATATATATATAT
>LTAE01004562.1:14900-31864 GCA_001647135.1 Pontederia paniculata | reverse complement strand
TGTTGTTTGCCCTTTTGACAAGAAGAACAAAAATGTTTTTTCTCAATTTTACTTTTAGGCAAACCTCTAGTAAGATCATATTTCACCAATTTATGCATGGTTTTATAGTTTAAGTGTCCTAATATCCTATGCCATAGTTCAATTTCATCATGCATGACATTCAAACATTTGTGATTGGGTAAGTCATCAAAATCTATAACATACACATTTTGATGTCTTAATCTCATATGCAATATTTTTTCAGTTTCATCACATATCAAACATTTATTCTGTTCAAACTTAACAATGTAGTTTTTATCACAAAGTTGGCTAATATTTAGCAGATTATGTTTCAAATTTTCTACTAGCCAAACATCTTCTATAACTACATTATCAAGTTTACCAATATTATCTTTACCAAGGATTTTCCCTTGGTTGTTGTCTCCAAAAAGTCACATTTCCACTATGTATCCTGGTTATACTCAGGAATAGTCCCTTATTCCCGGTCATGTGTCTTGAGCATCCACTATCAAGGTACCATCTTGCTGATTTTTTTTTACTTCTTTTGACACCCTCATCATTTGTCATGAGGCATAGGGAGAGCTCTCTTTTGGATGTAATGGATGCACAATTATCGTTTGTATCCGAAGTTTCACTTGACATGTCTTTCCTCCCTTCATAGCTAGACAACAACTTAAGCCAGATCTCATGAGATGTAGAGCACTTGACAATACAACTTATATCACTACTGTCTAGAGAATAGTAAAGTATGTTTTGTGCCCTAGAATCAAGTTTAGCTAAGTGCATTTGAGAATGATCATATTCAAATAACGAAAGATTAAAAAAAACCTATTAATTAGTTTCCTAGGTCTTTCAAAACCGTTTTCTACAAGACTCCACATATCTAAATTAAATGAACATATATATGCCTGCATTCGAACTTTCCAATGAGAAAAAGATAGGTCTTTAAGATTCGGTGGGTCGAAAATAGATTGACCTTCATTATACATATTTGTCATGCTCTAAGATAGTTAAATCTTCAAAATATGAGCAACCTGACTCTGATACCAATTGAAGGATCTGGATGACACCAAGAGGGGGGTGAATTGGTGTATACAAATTTTTCAATTCTTTTGTTGTTCTAGATTGATTGAATTATTAGCGAAAGCATATAATTTCAAAAACAAGTAAATAGAGAGAGAGAGATCACAGAAGAACAAACAGACATACAAACTCTTATAGGTTTTTATTTCCTCTTCACATAGTCATCACAAAGAAAATCTTCTACCTCTAACCTCTCTTCTCTCTCTCTCCTTTTTCTAGAAATCAAAGGATGTCTACCATACTTGTAGACATCCTATTTCATCGATGAGAAATTAAATGTGAGAAGACAACTTGACCTTTGTAAAATAAATCAGCCGCACATACTTGTGCCATTGAGATTGCTCGGCGTACAATATTTTCCACATAGCATCGCCCTCCTCAAAAAACACATGCATTTATTTGGAGCCAGGTCACCCATTGTAGCGCCCCAAAATCCAATCTCAACACGTGATCGAATCGATATTCGACACATGGTCAGGTGGTCCCGAGAATGCTACGATAATAAATAATATACAATATAAAACTATAGACAACAAAAAATTTGTTAATAATAAAATATAATCACTATAAGACTCAATAATGATAACAAAACTTTATACATATACCATGTGCAATCTTAACGTCAAGAGCAGCGCCACTGCGATAAATTATTCTCGATTACTTGCACGGATCCATAATGTTGTGGAAATTCATCACAGTTAGTCGTATGTGATAGTCATATTTATTTCAGAGACCTAACATTGGTCCCAAAAGAACATATCAATAATTAATAATCAATAATATATTAGACATGTCAACTATCCTAGTACAATCAATTTGTTTCAGCGTACTAATTTTACTTAGCACATTATGAAAGTATTAATTAACGGATAACAATATGCTAATGAGTTCATTACTCCAGCATGATTCCTTTTTAGTCAGCAAAGCTCTAAAGTACCTAAGTCGAATTCTTAGGCTCGCCCCCAAAATGTCTTTCCTCCAAGTAGTTTGTTGGCTTCCCTTCTAGCCTTGGATTCTTACATTGATGGATCAGGTCACCGGAGCCACACAACAACCACACAGGAACATATTTCAAATCACAATAATTCACATGGTGGAAAAATCAAAAGGAACATATTTCAAATACCAGGGTATATGCAGCTTCGCATTCATAAGATGTGAAAATACATTTTCACAAGTGAATTTCCTAGGTGTGAAACTAGAGAAATTGGGTCCAAACGAACAAATTCTCTCAGCAAATTTTATAAAAGGTTTTCCTGACACACAAAATAGGTGTGCCCAGTGTTCATCGAGTATGAGAGCTGTTGAATCCATAGGGAGATCAATTTACTTTACTCTCAAACAAACCAAACTGAAAGAGAAAAATATTTGTTTCAAGTGCAACAAAGAGAAATGAAACTAAAGACTGAAATTCAATGTTGTTTTTGGATTTTCTTAATTTATTAAAACTGAATTATGAAATCGTAGAAAGAAGAAATGAGTTGTTCAATAAGATATGAGCATGAACATAGGAGTTGCTTTCAAACTCATTCTTATCATTTATTTAGTAAATTCTTTAGATAAATTGCAAGGAAAATATAAAAAATAGAAAGAACTCGTCCTCTCATGGTTAATATTCTCAAAATCCAATTTGCTCTCACAAATTAGGATTTGGAATTCAATCAAGAATGATTCAGATTCCTAGAGATCCCTTAGACCAATTCGAAGTCTAAATGACATCACCCATTAGGTACTTATGTGCGACCTATTACAATTGATCAAATATAATGTCGTGAACCTATTGCTATTGATCAAATATAATGTCGCGAACTCAAAAGCTTTTAACACCTTATTTTCGGGATCAAAGTTCTAACAGAAACTGGACTCATGTTTTTCCTCAAGGTAGATCAAGAGTAAAAATATGAGTGAGAGAAAAATGAGAAAAAACCTTTCATGTGTGAAAACTGAAGTCAATTTTTGCGTCGCATTCATCGTCACAACCACCGTCACTACCCAGCTTGTAATACCACTTGTGACAACTGTAAAACATCTGAGCCAGAGTGATCAAGAGGGTTACTCGAACCCCATAGTAAAAAGAGGGTTACTTGAACCCCATTCTGAGGATGAGCTTGAAAGATAAAGAGGGTTAGTCTACCCCCTCCCCCCCCCCTCCCCCCCCCCCCCCCAAAGAGAAAAGAGGGTTAGTTGAACCCCATTGAGCGCCCAAAGCAAGATCAGCTCTAAAGTTCATTAGTGTGACCCAATGCCCATACCTTGTCACACCCTTAGAAGGTCTTATACAATCTAGTTGTGTTATTGTGATGTTTTTTCTGAGGATTTTCATACATCATATTCAAGACAAGGGAAGAAACATGTTGAACACTTAGGGGTTGTTCCATTGTAAAGAAATAGGAGTTTTGAGCTTATTAGTCTAAGTGATAAATTCTTAGCTCTAAAAGGTGGTTGTGGCAAGTTGTCAAGAGTGTCATGAGTATAATCATGCATAGACCCGATCTTCAGTGATCCCAAAAATAGAAGATAATCCATTAAATGTTTCTAGGATGTGATGTGCAATTGGACTTGTTTGCTAACAGGTTTATTGTCTCTAATGTGATTTCTTATGCTCTCTTAAATTCTCAATTTTTATTTGAGGACAAGCAAATATTCAAGCTTGCGGTAGTTGATGAGTGGCTAAAATACTATTTTCACCCCTCATTCATTTACCTTTTGATCGTGTTTTGCAAGCCACTTGAGATTTTCTTACCACTTTTTGACCAAATTGCAACACTTCTATATTTGACTAACTCATTTTCATGAAATATTGCATTTATTATAAAATTGGGTTTATTATGCAATTTTCGAGCTAATAATGCAAAAATAGGCAAGCAAGGATCCGGCCCTTCACTTCCCAATTCCAATTATCACCATTGATGAAGGAAATCCCCACAATCAAGAGGCAAATTATCAAAGAGGGTTTCCAATTCAAGTCGGACCCAATTATGGAAATGTATTATAAACCAATTAAGGAATGGTGGCTTGAAGGGATGCAACCACGATTGAAGGGATCACAATTCAAGAAAGAATTCGCCTTGGGCAAATCAAATTCGGACAAATCAGGAAAGGGATCACTAGATACACCTTGGTCCACAAGCAAATTCTTTTGGAGCAAACTACCGGCTGTTATTAGAGATCACAATAGAAAACTATCAACGGTTATTGGATATTACAATCGCACGGTCACGGTGAATTTCCCCTTAATCAAGACACAATGGAGAGATGACCTGAGGAAGTTTATTTAAAGAGAAGACCAGTATCATTCAGAGGGGAGTTTGATCAAGAAATCTCTTGAGTGACAGCAACGAAGATGCCAACTCCGAAGCCTTTAGTTTTCTTTCTAGTTTTTGAAACAATGTTCCTACTGTCCCTCATGGGACTTAGGGGCTAGTTTAGTTTATTTTTGAGGCACTATGAAGCCCTAGGTAGACTTTGTAGTCGTCATGTTTTCTCATCAATGAATCATTTATAGCTTTTAATTAGATTGCAAGTTTGATTCTTTATCACCATATGTTTAATGCTTATGAATGATTTAAGGTGACAGTTTTGTTCGCATGATCATACTCTCAAGTGTAGGTTTCCCATATGAGCCAAGCTAGAAAGGATCGCTCATAGTTGTGCATCTATCACAACTAGAAAACTGACTCACATTACAATCCTGCTTGTGATGAGGTTGTGATGGACCTAGAAATTGATTTAGCATTCTGATTTAACCGAGAAGAGTTACTTGTGGAATGCTTGATCTTTCTCAAGTTAGTTAAATGAAAGTTGACTGACTTTATCCTCTGTCGATCTCGAAATACTTGCATACCTTTAATATTATGTGTTTTTATCAAAATTATTTCTCTTCGTTCGGGTCAAGCCTTGACCAAGATCACCCGAGGTTATGTAACTTAGGAATCTATCACAACTATAGAGAAATGACATTTTTTGAATTTTCATCGATTTATTGATTCTCTTCATTTGAGTCAACCTCGAGGTTGTGTAACCGAGATATCTGTCACAACTATTGAGAATCAGAAAATCCTTGAAGTAGTCATATCCCTGAATCTATGTTCGTCCTTCTTCATCTGGACCAAGATTTGAACGGATCGTCTAGGGTCGTATAATCGAGGAATCTGTTACGATTATTGAAGAACAACTAGCTTGTGACGAACGGGTGTGACTATTCCCTATTTTATATGTCTCACACAAAGATGATTAGTTGGTGTGCATTTTTTGGAAGGATTAGTCGCTAGTCTCGGTAGCAACTCTTTTTTTGGGATTACCCATGACCAAGATCGCCCAAGGTCATGTAACCAGAGAACCTATCACGACCAGTAGTGTTCTCTTGTGACGATTGATTGTGATGATCCATATGTTGAGTTTGGCACCAACCTGAGTCATTGTCTGTATATCCTCACCTAGATCAAGGCGGGATCATTTGGGGTTGCGTGCAAAGGAATCTGGCGTAATAAGGGAAATATGGTAGCTTGCGACGATAGGTTGTGACGACTTAACAGATTGATTCGAGTGTATTGTTTTTAAGGTATTTCAGGGGATATCCTGTGACGACAATGGATTTGTGTCCTGGATAACTTCCTCAATCAATCTAAGACTTTGAACAGTGAGTTCTTGGATTGGATCAGTGAGTGGTGAATGTTACATAATTTTGTTTTTTTTAACTCCTTATAGAATTGATCTATTCATTTTTAATGTTTGACAACTACAGACGAGCCTCAAGTGGAACTTTGCCTTGGAAATATTTGTATCATTGATATTTTCTCTGTTTACTTTCTCGTATTCAAAAACCCAAAAACAAATCCAACCATCAACATTTTCTCCTTAGACTAGTGTAGTTGAGTTAAGAATCTTTTTAGAAACCTAGTTAACCAGTCGGTGGATCGATCACAAACTATTACAACTACCCGTGCGCTTGCGGAAGCAGTAGTTGTGTAATATGGTACTTTATAAATTTTAAAACTTGCCTTTGTAGTACAATCGAGTGTCATTAGATTTGTCACAATTTGTGTCATAGTCAGATCTTTTCTGTTACAACCTGACGACGTGCATCATTAGTCAAACTCTCTTCTTCTTCCTTGCCCAAGACTGTTCTCCTCGCTCTTCTACGATGAGCCTTCTTCTTCCTCCTTGCTCCTCCTCCATGATGAACCATGATGATCTGACGTCGTGAGGATAGAAGGGGGGAGAGAAAAAGGGAGAAAGAGATAAAAACTTGTGAGAAGAGAGGAGTTGTTCAGTCCTATTTATAGAAAAAGCGAACCTCTCTAGGTAGAGTTTGAATGCGATTATAATTTTTCAAGAATAATTTGTATGTTATTATATTTCTTTAAGATAACATTTCCTATAATTAGGAGTCCCTTGAAGAATAATTAGTATAGGGCTAGGAATACTAACTTGATAAAAAAATATTAGTATAACAACTTGACTTTGACTCTTAAGCTTTTCCTAATCCTACTCATAATCATATCTTATTTTATATTATCCTATCTTATCTTTTAATTATTATTCTTTTTTATGTTAAGGGTATTACGGGTCTTAATCTCATCTTTTATGGATTTGGACTTGAAGATTAAGCAAAATCTGATAAAATCTGGAAAAAAAAACAAAGTCCAAAAGGCTAGGACTTTCAAAGACAAGGTATATTGTAAAAACTATACATATGACCCTAAGAATTCATTGAGGGGTTATGCTTCAAGATTGGAGAGAGCCTAATGCTTAGAGAAGAAGAGGAAATTTTGCACGGAAGTTGAAAATGAGATAATCAAGTTGTCTTAATGCCTAGTTATTTTATTTTTACTATTTTCTCTAATTTTGAAGGATGAACTCCCATTGTAATTTTTGTTTTATTTTTATGGAGTGATTTTAAATGGTAAGGGAGAACATGTTGAGCCCTTGATTAATTCTTTTAGTTCTTCAAATTTCCTATTAACACAAAGGCTATTCTTAATGCTTTTCATTGATTGTTTGAGATCTTAGTCATAACTAGCATCCTGCATAAGAATAATGGATTATTGTTTCTCTTTGGTCTTTGAGATTGATCTATGATTTTATCAAAGAATTGCATGTCATACCTGTGTAGCATCCCGAAGAGGAATATTTAGATGTGTAATCTATTAGATTGGCGTCCTTAAGAGGAACGATCAATAGTTTAGGAGGTACCTTTGTGCATCTTTTCTAAGGAGATAAGATTGGAATTCTAGACAGAAATGATAAAGTCTATCTAGAATTAAGATAGTTGATTCATCCTAGAGAGGAAATCATATCTTGGATAGATCTCAATCCACATAGAAATTTGATTAAAGCTAAACTTCATTTAATCTTGTGGTTAAACAAAACCCATCCATATATTGTCTTATTTCATCCTAAGTCAGTGCTTGTTGTCATCGTAGCTTATTTGTCTTTTATTTTATCTTGTCTTTTCAAAATCAAATTTTATCCAAAAATCATGTTATCTCCTATCAGTTTGTGGGGTTAAATAGATAATAATAGCAATCCTCACGGGAATAATACTTTACTCACACGTCTATTACTTGATACAAATAGTACACTTGCTAGCAAATTTTATGACATCCTAATGTGCTCAAGTTTTTGGCGCCATTACCAAGGATATCTATTACTTATCTATTCTAATTTCATTTAACTATTTTGAGATTTTTTCTATCTTTACTTGTTGGTTGTACGGACAAAATTGATACACAAGAAGACAACCAATCATTCTAGACACAACAACTTTTCTCGAATAAGACAATCGGGAAGCACGTTACAATTTGATCTAGAAATCAAAAGAATAGCGTGGAGACTAAAGAAACAAGAAAAGATGGCTAGTGAAGAAGGAAGAGTTGTTATTGAATCTAATTGATGTTGAGAGATTATGTCTCTTCAAAATACAAGAATGGTAAGTCCAATGAAATCCTTCCGGCAATCAATGCCAACAACTTGAATCAATTCCTCCATTGTGAGGATGGTTCAAGCTTGTCAATTTGTGGGAGCACTTAATAAGAATTTCTATACATGTCTGGACAATTTCATACGCATTTGCTACACCTTCGAATGCATCCGTGCTTATGATGACATTGTCAAGCTACGCTTATTCCCTTTTTCATTACGAGACAGAGTGTCAACTTGGTTAAGTACCTTGCCTACTAGGCCCATCATAACTTGGGACCAATTCATCAAAAAAATTATTAAAAAAATTTGTCCACCTTAAAAAGCCGCAAAGATGAGAAATGAATTGGGGTCATTCAAGCAAGAAGATGACGAAATATTATATGAAGCTTGGGAAAGGTACAAGAAAGTTCTAGCAAAGGTTCTTGGTCATTGAACATCATTGTGGCATATATTAGAAGATTTTTACAATGGATTATTTCAAGAGGATAGAGACAAACTAGATTCATCTGTTAAAGGTTTAGTTTTGGGGAAGAAAAGGCCTAAAGAGATTTATGAGATCATTGAAGATGTAGCACTCAACTCCTGGCAAAATACAAGATCCAGAAATAGCATAACGAGAAGTGTGCCCAACGTTGGTTCAAGCTCCAATAATGAAGTTGTGGCTTAGCTAGAGTCACTCAACAAAAAGTTTGAGTTACTAATGAATCACACCATCTAGCAATATGAGCTATGTGGAGAAGAACATCCTTACAATGAATGTTTCGAATGTAACAATCTTGAGTCAACAAAATTTCAGAATGCTAATTTTGTATCGGGTTCCTTCCCCAGGAAAAATAACTCTTTCAGATATACTTATAATCCTAGATTGAGGAATCATCCAAATATAGCATGGAGACAAAGCAATAACAGATTTAATCTGCTACCATCAAGCTCACAATGTCAACCTGCTGAACAAAAGAACAACATGGAAGTGTTACTGATCAAATTCATGACGCATTGATCCAAGGTTTCAAATCAAGATGCATCTATCTGCAATCTAGAAGTACAGATGGACCACTAGCAAACATCCTAGCAGGTCAGGCATCGAGAGCATTACCAAGCAATACAAAAAAGAATCCAAAGAAGGAGGTCAAAACCACTTGGACAAGGAGTGGCAAACAACTAGAAGATCCCAAATTTTCCTATAATCAACTATCTACTAAGTTTGAAAGTCAAAGGAAAATTGGGGATTCACATGAAATGGAGGTCAATCCTTCATAAAGACAATTAGACAAGGAAAGAAAGACTACTAATCCTTCATCAAAGAAAGGTAGCTTATCCTCAGAGATACAAAAAGAAACAATTGGATAAGCAATTTTTTAAGTTTCTTGAAATGTTCAGGTAGTTGCACATAAATATACCTTTTCGTGAGGCTCTGAGACAACTGTATAGTTATGCAAAGTTCATAAAAGATGTATTATCAAATAAAAGGTGAATTGAATAGACAAGAATTGTGAAACTCACCTCCTCCACCCTCCCCCACCCCTCCCCGACAATATTATGCAGCATTCGATAGAGATATACCTCAGAAGATGAAAGATCCTAGAAGTTTTTTGGGCTACTATGTGTGGAGGTTGAGAGGTTCACAATATTTGACTGAGCTAACTAGTTATTCTTTCATCTAGGCGACATAATTAGACAATTGAGTCACCATCGTTGTCGCCAATTACGACGTCATCCCCGCCCTTCTAAGGTAGGACCCTCTTCTTCTGAGTAGCCCTATGAGATTCATGATGATGTACCCTCCTATTCTGCACCTTATGATCTATTAGGCATTCAGGCCACATTGGAGGCAATACAAGTGGAGCAGGTGCGCCAATATGAGATGCTATAGGAGATCCACGCACACCAAGACACCACCAATGAGATGGTTTGCCACATGAAACACTAGCTAGGGTCGTTATGAATCATTCTTCCCTCTGTTGTCTCCTCCGCTTATGGACTAGTATGGTTGTATCTTTTCCTTTCTGCATTTTTCCTTCTCTTTAGTGAGTCATTGTATCTCATTCTTTGGTTGATGCCTTAACACTGAGGATAGTGTTCAGTCTTATCTTGAGGGAGTTTGCATAACATGTGTCATTATCATCAATTTGTTGTTTAGGTGTTTTGCATATCATGTTTGTTTATCATTGTATGCATGCATGTTTAGTTTAGAAAAAAAATTGAAAAATCTAAAAATACCATCAACATCTTACTAACCCTTGTTTAACTTCTAGCTTAACTCGGGTATATTCTCTGGAGCTATCTTGTAAGATCTATGAAATTCAAGTGCTATTCATTCAATTATCAATCACCAAGTATGTATTGGATTCTTGAATCTTGTGGAATGGATCTATTAAATCCTTAGAGTACGTTTTTATTTTAGCTTACATGTACTATTTTATTGAATGTTTAAGTATTTGTTGAGCTTATCAAAAAATTATTATGAAAAAGTGCAAAAATAAAAAAACAGAGAAAAAACTATAAAATTCAAAAAATGTAATGAATAAAAGGGTTGATGTAGTACTTATGTATAATCCAAAAACTGGTGAGTTCGAACAAATAAGCTCGAGGGATGACTTAACACTTATTACCCTAAGACCATCTGGTTTGGGAGTGATCAATCAAAAGCCCACTATATGGACCATCTTGTGCGAATTGGAGAAGTATCTAAGTGTTAACTCAACTACCTAGTTCTAACTTTTCATTTAGAACTTGGGAATGTTCAGAAAGTGAACATGTAGGGGACTCTTACATCCTAGCGATCTAAGGTCATCCAATTTGGGATCCATCGACCGAAAGATAGCTAAATGGACTACCTTGTGAAACCCTTATTGAAGATTAGTACTCATGAAAAAAGTTGTGTTAATGTTTCTTGTTAAAAGTGTAAGTTCAATAGATACTTGTACCATCAAAATTAATGTTGTAATTTGATAGACCTTAACTACAAGTTGGGGTAAGTATTGTTTAAATTGTTTATGGAGCAAAAACTATATGAAGCATGATGCCTGACGAAGGTGCATGCTAATGAAGAACATGAGAACAATGGTGTTAGGAAAATGTTGGTCTACGAGATACATATTTTGATGGAATAGTCTTGAGAATGGTGGCGCAATTTGGTTGAGGACAAGCAAGACTTTAAGCTTGGGGAAGTTCGATGCATAAGAATTTAGTCATATTGTTCATAGCATATTTACTTTAGTTTTTGTTAATTTCATCGTATCATGCATCATTTTGTCTTGTTATTCATTCAATTCTTAATCACCAAGTATATGTACTAGATTCTTGAATCTTGTGGAATGGAGCTATGATTCCTTAATCTATAATTTTGTTTCATCTTAATTGTACTTGAGCCTCAATTGTTACAATCATTTTATTAAATGTTTAAATATCTATGGAGATTATCAAAAATATATTATGAAAAAGTGCAAAAATGAAAAACAGAGTAAAACTATAAAATTTAGAAAATGGAAAATATACTATAAATAAAGGGATTGATGTAGTACTTATGTATTATCCAGAACCTGGACGAGTTCGGGGAAGTAAACTCGATGGGTGCCTTAACACTTGTTGCCCGAAGGCTCTGATTTGAGGGTCATCAATCGAAAGTCCACTACATAGATTACCTTGTGCAAATTGGAGAAGTTTCTAAGTGTTAACTCAACCACCTAGTTCTAACTTTTCATTTAGAACCTGGGAATGTTCGGAAAAGTGAACATGTAAGAAACTCTTAAATCTTGATGACCTAAGGTTGTCTTATCTAGGCTCCATCTACCAAAAGCCTGCTAAACGAACTTCCTTGTGAAACCCTGATTGAATATTATAACTCATGAAAAAAATTGTGTTAATGTTTCTTGTTAAAGTATAAGTTCAAGAGATACTTGTACCTTCAAAATTAATGTTGTAATTTGATAGACCTTCACTACAAGTTGGGGTAGGTATTGTTTAAATTGTTTATGGGGGCAAAAATTGTATGAAGCATGATGTCTAACGAAGGTGCTATCCTAGTGAAGAACACTAGAATAATGGTGTGAGAAAATATTGGTCTACGAGATACATATTATGATGGAATTCTTGAGAATTATGTTGGAATATTGCTTGGGGACAAGCAAAACTTTAAGCCTAGGGAAGTTCGATGCCATGATAATTTAATCATATTGTTCATAGCATATTTAGTTTAACTTTCATTAATTTCACTGTATCATGCATCATTTTGGCTTGAAATTTACTTTAATTTATTTTTGTAGTCATAATCTACATAATATTGTTTGTGTTTATGTCTAGAGCATTCAGTAGAGCAACGAAGGAAGACTACAAGAAGCTGGAGTGAATTCGGAGGTGAAATAAACTATTCTCCTACCATCATGGTCGTGACGAAACAATCACGGCCCTGAGCGCATAAGGGATATTTTCACTATTCACAGACCATGAAACCTCTTTCATGATCGTGATACCGACAATGCGAAGGAGGAGTGAGCTACAATTATGCTTGTGCTGAATGTCACGGTCCGTAAAGCTACTTTCACGATTGTTAACGTATCTATATTGAAGTACCAATTGAAGCCATGAACCGCGAAGGGAGTTTCATCATCATGAGTGAATGAGGGGATAAATGATGATGTATATGATCACGGCCGTGACATCCTAGCTAGTCACGGGTTGTGAAGGTTCTGAAGAGAAGAAGCTTCGATTTGGTCTCCACAATCTTGAAATATCTGCCATGGGCCCTGAAATTCTAACTAAAATAATATTACCTTTCGGTCATGATCGTGAAAACTCTATCATGGGCCGTGAAGTGTTGATCTGGAAGGAATTTGAGTTGTAGTTAAATTGGTGTAATCTTATCTTTCATGGATTTGGAGTTGAAGATTTAGCGAAAATCTGATGAAATTTGGCAAAAACAAAATCCAAAAAAACTAGGACTCTTCACAAGATAAGGCATATTGTAGAAAGTGTAAATAAGACCCCAAGGACTTGTTGAGGGGTATGTTGCAAGTCTGGAGAGATACAAACACCTGCAGAAGAAGAAGAAATTATGCATAGAAATTGAAGAGCAGATTATCGACATGTCTCAATGAACCTCCTTGGCATTCTTTGGTGCTTCCCAGTTAACTACAAATTCTATCTTGGATGAATCAACGAGCACCCCATCCATTGACTATGACATGTCCCAAAAATACTTCTTTATCAAGCGAAAACTCACATTTGAAAAACTTAGCATATAATTTATTTTTCCTTAAGGTCTCCAGTGTCACTCTTAATTGTTCTTCATGAAGTTCTACACTTGGTGAAAAGATAAAAATATCATCAATGAAGACGATTACAAAAATTTCTAAGTAATCATGAAATACTATATTCATCTGGTCCATGAATGATTTCGGTGTATTCGTCAACCCAAACGGCATCACTAATAGCTCGTAATGTTCGTATCTTGCTCAAAAAGTAGTTTTTCTCACATCATCCACCTTGATCCTTAACTAATAATAACATGATCTCAAGTCTGTCTTCGAGAAAACTTTTGCACCCCTACAACTGATCGAATAGATCATCAATCCTTAGTATAGATTATTTATTCTTGATCGTTGCTTGATTCGATACCTTAATTCTATAATAAAAGTCATGCACTTGCGGCTATCATTATGTCATGAACACAAAAGCGAGGTCGGTCGATGCATTGTTTGATCCGCCCTCGAGTCAGAAGGGCCCATAGACAAGGTTGGTCGATGCATGGTTCGGCCAGCCCTCAGGTCGGAAGGCACCAAAAGCAAGATTGGTCTAGGTAGGTTTAACCGTCCCTAGATAAAAATTCAATCAACCTTAACCTAGGGTTCGATCAACTTGGGGCCAATGTGCTAGAATGTTGTAGTTTTCAATTGTTTAAGTATTCTTAAGTTAAAAGTCTATGTCATTACCACAGTTATGTATAGATGAACCATGCCATGTTCTTTATAGATTTCACATGCTTATCAAAAAGTGCTTAACATTTGTTGACACTTAAAAAGTCAATGTGATGTATGATAATAATCTAGAAACAATATGCATGTTCAGCTTTAATTAGGTTAAAAGATGAACAATGTAATGCTCGTATTGTTGCTTTGATCTATTATAATTAAAAGATGAATTGAGTCCCAATGCACATTAAAGTAAAATGGAGAGTAAATAATTGTTACTCGATCGGCACGAGTGAACACTTTCTTAGATTAAGTCCTAAAAATTGAAAGAGGGCAGAAAGGGGTGTAAAGACGTATCACTGACCTAATCAGCCGAATAAAATGGTATGCACGATGGCCTTCAATCAAATAAGATAATAAAAAAATATGTGACAACGATGACGGTTTATATAAAGTTAGATGATTAACTTCTAAGATGTCATATAATAATAAGTTAAAGATGAAGAATGACATGGATGATAAACTTAAGCCAAAAAAATTATTTGCATTGAAAATCAATGGCAAGGGTGATGCATTATATATTGATAATGTTAGATATATGATGCATTATATTGATAATGTCAAGTAAAATAAAATTAAAATAAATTTAAAAGAGTATTATTTTGATAATGCATAAGTAAGATAAGAAAATAAGTAAGATGAAAAATAGCTTAAAGTGAAGGCTATGAAGCTAAAGCAAAGAAAAAATAATAATAATCACATTTTTCATGGGTTAAAATTCTATAATATATTTTATTATTTTATGATGTTTATATACATGTCGGCGGTCATGGCATATATGGGTTATACGTGATGATCTAGTCCAGACAAAATGAGAACCAATGGCAAACTTATGTAATTCCTCTGAACCAACGTGAGCCTTTACTAATAAAGAAAATAAAATAGAGTCTGCCCAATGAGAAAATGAGAAATTTCTTGCCCTCTCATTTCCTCTCAGGAAACAACAAAACCAGATATTTAAACTATGTATCATTTTCTTTTCTTTCTATCCACGTGGAGCTCTCGATGGTCAAGGTTACTAACACCTGACTAATCCGAAGTTGAGAATGAAGAGAAGAAAAAATATTTCTCTAATCAAATTGATGATTCCGAGACTCAAACTCGAACTACTAACTCACTCACGTTCTCTCAGTTCAAATTAGGTGTGTCAATCTTTCTCTTTTCTAGCACTTTACATCGCTGAACCGACATATGGTGATTGGTGTGATATTATGATAATCTTATACAATAATTTGGCATCCGTGAGAGATTTATGCACTAGTAGAGTTTGATGAAAGAAATTGGACGATTGGAACTACTAATAATCAAGACACTGAGGTTTAAATCCAAATATTTGAGATAGATGGATTAGTGGGGTTTAATTAAATTATTGAAGTATTGCAGGTGATACAAATGAATTGTATTTGGTTAATGAATGAGTAAGTATTGATTTATACTAGACGTGGACAATTCATATCTCCATTTAAGAGATGTAACTGATGGTGCTTAAAATAATAACGATGCATTAGTTGAAATAATAGACAAGTATTTAGATGTGAGGTGTTGTAATAATGTGCTGGAAAGATTTGTGTGCATGATGGACTATTTTCAAGAAGTTAATAATTATGTGATGGCATTAGTGCGTGATAACAGGTTTCAAGTATATCAAACTATGTTAATAAAAGATTATAGTATAGCGTTAGATAATTAATTAAAAGTTTAAGTCGTATGAACATGTAGTTGGAATTACCATACATATAAATGTTAATCTGGAATGAACTAAAATAAATTATAAATAACAGGTTTTGGACCATTTATATGGGAAAGATAGTTTCCAGAAATGGATAGATAATAATAAGGAAAAAATGGAGTGCTCCCTACTTGAGTAGGGAGCATTTAGATCTATGGTGACTTGATTTAGGAGAGAGAAAAAAAAGTAGGAGAGAGAAGATTTAATATCCACCATAGATCTAACATCCTACGGTTAAAAATTGTAGGGAGCATAGTGCTCCCTACTTGAGTAGAGAACCCTAATAATAATATGTGAATTTAAATTTGAATTGGTAAAATGTCAACAATACACCTTATGATGTCTTGAGAGAGAGAGGTGGTCACACCTTTACAAACTTTGACAGGACGAATGTCCTACTTCTAAATTCGTAGTTTAGGAGGATAGATGATGCTAATAAGAATGGTAGTGCTCATGATCAATGACACACATAAAAGTACTTATCTTAGAGAACCTTCCGACATGAAAAATATTATCTATGTTATGTCAAGTATTTATTCAAGTACTTATGTCTTCAACTAATTTTGGTCATACTTTAATGTCAACTGTTTTGTTTTTATTTTTATATGGTCATCAATGATTGTCAATGATCAAATCATATTTATTATCCCGTATCATCTCGAAAGTCGTTTTGATCGCGTGACGAATATCTATTCGTTCATATGACAAAGTAAACGTGACATATACGCTGGTTCATAAGATCACCGGACAAAAGATTCAACAAAAACTTAGAACAAAAAATATTCTACAAATTACATTGACAAAAGTGATGCTGCAAATGTACAAAATCCAAACCCAAACAGGTAGGCAAGTGAATTGATGAAAGGCTCAGAACTGTCCGGCCCTAATATCCCTATCCAAACGATCAGCATTTAGTGTGCCAGGAAGCTCCCTGAAGTTTTCATTGAATATAGAGTATGCACTGAAGGGGGAATGAAGGGTGTCAATCCGAGAACATTGTTAACCAACATGGAAGTCAATATTTATCAGCAGCATAAGATAATATTTCCTAAATATATTGACACAACAGTTAAAACTTGCATTCAGCAAATGAAAAGACCCTTTTACAGATATATCACTTTCAATCCGTATCCTATAACTCCAGCCTTTTATAGATATTGAAGTATTGAACCATCAGAGTTCAGTAGCATTCAATGCAAAATGCATCAGTACTAGGATGAACTGCATAAACAGATTCTCTTTTTTTTTTTTTTTTTTTT
>LTAE01004562.1:0-14796 GCA_001647135.1 Pontederia paniculata | reverse complement strand
TTTTTTTTTTTTTTTTTGAGAGAGAGAGAGAGAGAGAGAGATACAGGAATAGATATTTCCAATTGTGGGCATGTCGTAGGAAACACGGTGGAAAAAGTGTCGTGCAAAAAGAAGTCATCAAAATAAGATTCAAGATTCATACCAAGAAAAAGAAAAGAAAAGAAAACACAAAAGATATTTACAAATTAGGTGAGATCTCATCTAAAAGATAACTCCAATATCCATAGTTTTCATTTAATGTAAAAAAAATGAACTATTAGGAAAAAAATATGCCCTCGATTTTTAAGCCAGTTTGTGTTACTGTTTTTAATTTTGTGCGATAGAAAAAATTGGAGTACACAAATATCATCAATTCATGTTGCAATAGGCTCAATTTCATTCTAAATCATACTATCTTTTCACACATCATTAGGACAGATATAAGACTCAGTGAAAGATCAACCGTTACACAATGAAAAGTAGAGATTAACCTAAAAAGAAATATGTAATATGACTACCAAAAGAATTATCTTTCTGGTCTAACAGATCTATGCAAGGGTCTGTTCAAGGACTGGGCAAAATCATGTTTCTCAACTAAGAAGGCTTCCTGTGGTATCACAAATCTATGGCAAAAGTGTGATATACATGTCTTACTGAGCGCTCGAATATATGGCCTAAATATGGATTTGCTAAAAGACCATAAAAGAGAAATGGAGTTAATGACGAAGTCAAAATAGGTGGGGTGAGGTGGTGATGAACATCGACTTTCCATAATCGGCGCCCATCAATCGTCTTCGGGAGACTCCTTCCCGTCTGGCATCTGGTACGACGATGACTATCCACATTCTATCAAATTCATCTGTTATATTGTGGAACTCATCTGCGAAGGGATTTGGCAAAATGCTAGATTTCGTCAATGGAGATGACATGTCATAGAAGCGGTGGTCGACGGCGGAAGGAGGGAGATCGACCTCGATGCAGATGCAAACCACTTCCATCGTAATCTCCAGGGTTCCCCTACATCTCTGGTGCGCAAAAACAATTGAGAGAATTGCCTCGCCCTTCGCCACGATGCAAGAAGTCTCCTTCCCATCCCTTGAGGCCGGCGACGTTTCTTAGATTCTTGTGTAGGTTGTTCTCCACAGCGGCAAGGAGGTGCCGCCAGGAATAAATCTGTGTTGAAGTGATGGTTTCGTCTACGAGATCTCCTTTTGTTGTATCAACTGGTTCAGCACAGTCATTGTTGGTGATGGCAACGCAACATTGGTGTCCGAAACAACCGCCAAAAGTCGCGGCCGGCTCTGGTGACGCAATCGTGATCCCGTGTATCACACCAACAATGGTGAATGCCTTTCAAATTCCGCTGATGGAGTCGATACCTACCAAGGAAATGGCATGATGTCAGGAAAGGGGAATTGAACAAGGACAAGTGGACAATTCAATAGGGCCAATTGGGGTGATCTATACCGAGGATGGTGAACAAAAAAGGAAAGGCAAGAGAGGTTATCTCTGATGCTGATTCCAGTGGCAAATCAATATATACCAGTAATTCAGACGGAGGGATACCTAAGACCCAAATGACGTCATAGGCTGAAGGAGATCCTGAACGATCCAAAAAACTCGGTGTTGGGCTCTATTAAACCATGACCAAGAGTAGACCCAACAATGAACGTAGCATTATCTAAGGATTTTTCTAAAACAATAGTCAGGGAATCAATTACATTTTATTCCGAAAGCTACAAAGATGAATGAGTCACCTTCAGCGGTAAAACAAGGGATAAATCAGCAAGAGAATAGCTTAGAAACTAACATGGCACAAGATGTTGCAAGATCTTTGGAGATAGAACTAACAGCGAATATGATTAAAGTTAAAAGAAGATATGGTTGAAACAAAGCAGCGTGCAAGAACCATTGGGTGTCCTCAAAAGATCAACAGTGTCAGGGATTCGTACATCTTCCAAATGAAAATGATCACATGGAATGTTAGAGGCTTGGGCAACAGGGAAAGAGGAGCAGCACACTTGGTAGATATCTTAAGACTTGGGGTGCAGATGTTGCCTTTATTCAAGAAACAAAAACCATGTTGTGACTAACAATTATGGAATCAAATTGGAGGTTCTGTGCTGAATGGATTTGAAGCACTAAATGCTACAGGGCGCTAGGAGGATGCATAATTAGATGAAATTTTCGAAAAAGTGGTGCTAGCTCTGCTTCAGATTCAATTTCTGTCACCCTCTCTATAACAAATGGGGTCGAATTCCTAGTGGCATGTGTATATGGTACTCAGAATGACGAAGGCTGGAGATGAGGGAGGAGATGCGGAACATGTGGTCTGATTTTTTAAATTTTCCCTGGTTAATAGTTGGGGAATAGGTCGACACAGAGGAGGGAGAGAGAATGTGGAACAGAAGTTTTTCGAGACTTCATCAATGAACACGACCTAACAGACTTCTCTGTTCCAAACTGCAGATATACTTGGAGAAGCTCAAGCGTAGACCCATCAACAAATACAAGGTCAAAACTGGATAGGTTTCTTGGATCTATAGAGTTGTTGGCGTTATATCTAATGGCAAGCGTTAAGGGCACTAGAGAGGCCATTCTCTGACCACACACGCTGATATGGCAGTCCAACAATGGTGGTAATTTAGGATCATACTTCAAATTTGGGAAAGATACTTTAAATTTGAGAAAGCATGGTTGCTGGAAGAAAGCTTTAAAGAGAAGGTTGCAGAGCAATGGTGCAGGATTCCAGCCTCCAACTCGGCTACTAGGACATTATGTGACAAACTTAGCAAATTCAAAGCTTGGCTGCGGGAATACAAAATTCAAGTTAAAGAGGATTGAGATAAGAGGAAAAGTGAGGTATTGGCCACTATTTCACTGTTGGACCGCAAAGAGGATGATCTGGAATTAGTCACTAGGGAGCTGAAAGAAAAGCTCAAGGTGTAGTAGCGTCGGAGGATCAATGGCGTTAAAGATCTTGACAAGTTTGGCTCCAAGAGGATGATTCCAACACAATTTTTTTCACGTCGGAGATCAAATTACATTGATCAACTTAGGGTAGAGAGTTGGGACCACATTGGCCCGAATCAGGTTGGTAATGTTGTGGCTGTCTATTGTTTATCATTCAATAGAAGGCGGGAACCTGGAATTTGGAGATGGGGTGGAAATGAAATTCCTAGTTTGACACTGGATAAAGCAAACAATTTGATTAGTCCAATCACCGAGGAGGAAGTTTTGTGTGTTGAAAAATCTCAAGAGAAGATGCCTTAGGGCTAGATGGCTTTCCAATATTATTCTTTAAAGAATTTTGGCATGTGGTTTGCATTGCCGTCATGGCAATGAAACAAGAATTCACAACATCTAACAATGGATTTGAAAGGATAAATAAGGTCTTCATTTTTCTAATTACGTAGAAGGCTTCACCTGAGCGACCCATCACTCTATTTAATACCATATATTTATTGGAGGCGAGATGTAATATCATAAATAATTACCTCTTAAGTAGTTCACGTAATTAAGAATTTAAATTAAGTTTATTAATCTATGTGGTAATTAAATTTAAGTTAAGTATGATGTCTTATTTGTCTGAGTTATTTTCTTAATTAAGAATTAAATTGAGTCTATTACTCAATTAAATTGCCTTCAAAAAAAGTAACCTAAAGTAAAAAAAATGATTTATTTATGTTGTCCCATCTGCACTTGAGGTTAACTAGATTAAATTAGTTAACAACTAAATAGGCTTAAGTTAATTATCTTAAATAGTCCAAGTCTAATTCATATAATTAATCAATTAATATATTTTTTTATTTTTTCTTGGCCTAATGACCTAACTCCATCTTGTTTTAAGCTAAAATAGCCACTTACATATTTTACTGTTATTTTATCTCTCCTTTTTTGTGGTAACCAACTTGCTACTCTACAAAAAGATCAATCAATTCTTATTCTAAGGGAACCTTTAGACTTGCTAGTTTATACAAACGTGAGTAGAGAGGTAAAGAAAATAGCTAATAAGCTTGGAATTGAGGAGGCGGAGTCAAGACTATAATTTGCTAAGGACTAGCAAGGAATGTGGAATGTGGGCGGATCCATTATTTTTAAATTTGAGATGCTTTAAACTTATGGCAAATAACATTTAAAGCTGAATAATTAAGCTGTTCAGATTTGTATGGAATTAAATCCAATAGTATAGGAGTGTGAAATTAAGTTGGGAAAACATATTTTTTGTTGTGATTTAAGTAGCTGAATGTTTATCTCATCAATAATATATGTTAGAATGCTTCAAAATTTATGGAACTTCTCTAGAATGACACCTTGGAATTCTAGTTTCTACATAAGAAAAAATTGTCTCAAAATAAATTGTATTTTAGAGAGCTATCGATTAATTAGTGAGTATAGGTCTAGCTGGCCACGAATGAACAGGCGGACCTGATTGAAAATTTTATTATAAATTGTGTTACTTAAAGATGAAATATGAAACTTAGAGATCTGAAACCCTATAAAACTAGTGTTCCAATCCAAGTGGAATGATCTTAAAATCATATGTTTATGAGAAAAACAAGTTATACATATTAGTTTTCATATTTACAGCTAAAATACCTGTAATTACGAAAATTTCTACAAATAAATTTTGAGGTAGAAAGTTTTGAAATTAATATATGTTAAAGGTTTTAGAGTTTAAAAATTGATTTCATCATATTTGGACTTTTGTAATGAAAGCTAAAAATAAATCTTTCACTGTGTCAATCTGCCAAAATGTGTGGTAGGCTTAATTGGTTAATTAGTTTATCTTAATTACTGCTAATTATCTGTTTCATGATAAATTATGAAAATTTTGATTATTTATCTTATGAACAATTACTCTTCAGATTAATTATTTGAGATTATAAATTGATATGAGTTGATAAGAATGAGCTATACATCACAGTTTTGATTTCCATTTGTATTAATCAAATAATTCAAAGATGGATATTATGAAATATTATATTTGTGATTAGTTGTCATTATTGAATTTTGAAGCATATTTCTGATCAGTTGTGCTTCATGTGTTTTAAATGTGAACTTTAAATTTCAGTGTATATCATGTGACCCTAATTGTTTCAGTGAAACTATAATAAGTGAAGGATTATACAGCACAATAACATTAGAATTGAAACTAGGATGTGTTTGTTTTGATGTATTTGGTAATAGTTGGAATTTCAATTACCGACTAATACCAAATACAAATCTCGTGTTTGGTTTGATGCAAAATTGACTACAGCAGGCAGCCTGCAGGGCCGGGATCATTGGTGGCTTTGCGGGGAGTCTTGTGTCGATTCTCCAGTATGCGGATGATACAACCTTCTTCATCGAGGGCACGACTCTTGAGGCAAGACGGATAGCCATTATGGTGGAGCTCTTTGGGACAGCCTCGGGTCTTCATATCAACCATGCCAAATTGGCCTTCATTCCCTTTGGCATGGTTGCGGCGGAGACAGCTAGCTGCGCAGAGGAACTCCGCACACCGATTGGCTCATTGCCGATCACCTACTTGGGCTTGCCGCTATCGGATCGACACATCGGTTCGCGAGGTTGGACCCCGGTGATTGAACGACTAGAACACAGACTTCAGGGCTGGAGTTCGAGACTGTGGTTTTGCTACGGTCGGTTCTTTCAGCACTTCCGACATATTATATGCCAGTACTTCGGATGCCCGGAGCAATTATTAGGAGGATTGATTCACTGAGGAGCAGATTTTTTTGGCAGGGCAGTGGACAGGACAGACGAGTGCATCTGGTGGCGTGGTAAAGTATCTGCCGACCGGATTAGGAGTCAGAGATCTCCGCTATGCGAACTGGGCTCTTCTAGCCCGGTGGGCAGGCCGCACATTGGGTCCCGAGGATAGTCTATGGCAGACGGTTTTCACCACGTGCTATGGTCGGAAGCTATCTTGGGATTCGAGGATTTATCTCCCACGAGGGGCCTCAGGTTTTTGGAGGGGAGTGGCACCGGTACTTCCACGAGTACGCGCACTCATGAGGCCGTCGCTCGGCTATGGGGAGGCCTTTTCTTTTTGGCAGCACGAGTGGCTCCCGGGAGGTACTTTACAGATTGCCTTCCCTCGACTATCAGCGTTAGCAGCACACCCGGCAGCATCAGTGGTAGACTAATGGTCTGAGGCCGGCGGTAGGGGATCCGGCTCGTGGACCCTAGTGTTCAGATCTACCCTGTCAGATCGGCACATCGCAGAGCTCCTACTACTCCACCAGAGGATCGCCCCAGTCCGGCCAAACCCCACACGACATGACGGGTGGGTTTGGGACCCATCGTCTTACTCGGCCCACAGGCTTTATCCGCATTTCCTCCCAGATGCCACCATCCCGACAGAGCTTCAGATGGACTGCAGATCTATCTGGCGTCTACGGATACCTCTTAAAGTCAAGATCTTCGCTTGGCTTATGCGGCGTGGTAGACTTCTCACCCGAGCATACAGAGCGAAATGGGCACCTCAGGCGGAGACATCCTGTGTTCTGTGTGAGGACGCGGTGGAGGATATCACGCACTTGTTTTTTCGTTGTCCGATGGTGCGGGAGATCTGGCGTCAGACGGGGCCGACTGCTCACATTTCCTTCAGAGGCAAAGGACTTCTAGTGGCCTCTACGCGCTACTGCGAACCGGAGGCAGGGGTGGAGACCCATATTGGCGACGTTCTTGGCCGGTTCCTGGGCTATCTGGCCCCAGCGCAACCGGACCATTTTTTGTGGGGAAAGAGCCCAGGTTGAGGCTGTTGTACACCATATTTCTTTTCTCCTTCGGGAGTGGGGTTTTGGGTAGGACGCTTTGTATCTTCGGATTCTCTCACCTTTCTGCCGCTCTCCCTTCGAGAGTGTTTAATTGTACATAACATTTTCATAGATTTATATATACATGGATGACAACCGCACTATCTGGGGTCATCCTTTTCCCTCTCAAAAAAATAATTGACTACAGTAAGTAATATTACCGCATAGGAAATTGTTCCGAAAATGCATTTACATGTAAGTGCATTTGCATCAGAAAATAAAAAATAATGATAATTTTAAGTTTCATTTATATTTCACTTAATTATTTATTTATTAACATATAACAATAGTTTATTTTAACTAAAAACTTACATCATTTTTTTTATTTCAACCAAACAACGTAATTCATTTTTCAGAATTACATTTACAACTATCCAAACCAAAGAAAAGTAACTATTGTAAATAGAAACCATAATAGAATTTCTAACGACAACCAATTACATTCCCAATTTACAAATATGTCAAACAAAACTACCCCTCCGTGCCACAAAATATTATGTGGGGTCATCTATAGAATCCGTCTACCAGAGTTCCCTAACAATGAAATAATTATTTGGCACAAATAAACAAACCCTTCAAGGTAATGGTCCAAAGAGAGACCTACTGTGCACCGATATGTGATGTGATACCACAGTTCCAGCAATGAATATGATAAGATAATGAATGAATATGGCATATGATTTACGTATGAGATCTTATGTGTTTTCGAAAATGAATTTTGTAAATTATGGATTCATATGTGTGGATTTTATATCATGCTTATATGGATGTTGCACTATGTTTCATATGAGTAATCTTTGTGCATTTAACATTTGAGAAAATTTACAATCTGTTATATGTATTTAACTTGTTTATTGGCCCTACATATGAGCCTTTGCTCACGGAAACAATACCTTATTTTTCTCATGTAATTGAATCTTGCAGGTTAAAAAAATGACCGGCGGTGGTTGATGCTCATGGTGCTATTTTGCACACGGAACGAGTCTTGGATAAATAGAATACATTTTAAGTTTTATAGTCCTTTTGGATATGTACACCATGTATATATAGGTACACCATGTATGTATAGTGGTCATTGTATGATAATGTAAAGAAGACATCTTAAATTGTGATAAGATATTTTGACTTGTTTGTTTTATTTATTTTGATACATGTGAAGTTCTAGTTTTTTTCTTTTTGAGAAGGTAAAGGATGAGAGCCCCTGGCTCTCATCCAACTTTATTCATATGGGGCAAAATTACATCAGTAGATTAAGGTCATTTAAGACTCATAACTCTAGTTTTATAACTGCTAAGAGATATTATATGTATAAATGAGTTATTGTTTATGTGTCAACTGTGATGATCCGGACTCTCGAGATATGTTACAAATAGCTTTCGCTCACATGAGAGTCCGGGTCGTTACACAAGAACTCTAGCAAACAGATTATGAGGGGTCTTAGACTTATTGGTGCATCCGGTTCAGGCAGCTTTTATATATGGCTGGTTCATTACCGACGAATTTACAATTTCTTTTGAAGGATGAAAGGATGGTTAACCAAGGGTGTTAGCCATCCAGATTTCCATTAATGATTTTAGGAAGTACAAGAATTTTAAGTTACAATAATGGAGAACATACGTTTCTCAATGTTTCTAAGTGAGGCTAAAGAGTATTTAACCATTCTCTTAGCAGACTTTTCGCATGTGCCCAAATGTTCTCTGCATAGCTTCTAGCATTCTGAAAAATCACCTGATTTCTTTGTATTCATATTGCCCACAGTATTGCAAATATGAGGGTTCTATCTCTTCGAGATCTATATGTGATTAAGTTGGGCCATGTTCCACCGTTTTTAAAAGAAATCCAGAAGGTGTCCTCGTTTGATGTGTTGATCCAGTCAATATGGGCTATGTTCCAAACTTCTTTGGGGATATCACAGTTGAAGAAAAGATGATTAGTGTCTTCATCATCTCAAAGTATTTATTATTAGATTTAATTTATAATGATATTTTTAATCATTTTAATTTTTTTATTATGAGAATGATGATTATGATTTGAAACTTAATATAGTCATGATGTTTTATTTATATTTTTATAATATATTCATATATTATATCAAATAAAATCATACATTTAATTAAAAAATATAATTAGATTTATGCATTATATTTTTTAAATAAAATACTTCGTATGGTTAACATTAAAAAATATGAACAAAAAAGTAAACCTCACAAGTCACATGATCAAAAAAGGTCAAGTATTAAATTAAAGAGAATGAGGGAACTCAAATAGTCCCACATGGATAGTAGTAGGAGATGACTATTAAGTAGTGGGTATTAAATAGGAAGGAGACTCATGGGTTAACAATTAAATATAATTTAATAAAAAAAATTTGGTTCATTTGAACCGGTTTTGACCTGTTCTTACCGGTTCTTGCCGGTTTTGACTGGTTCGATTCGGTTTAATCCGGTCTAACTCATTGGGCGGTTTAGGAGTGGACCATAGGCCGTTTTAGTGGTCAGTCGACGGTCGGACCGGTCCGACCGGCCGGAACGGTCTGGCCTTAACAACACTGGGGAGTACGGAGAAGCTCGTAGGCAAGCTTGACGCTGAAGTTACCACGCCTCCAAGACCAGCCATCTTCACGGGAGTTGTTAATGTTGTAGGTACCAATCAGGTTCAGCATACTTATCAAATCATTAAGCTGTGAGTCAGAGAGAGGAGATGTGAAGAGTGGAGCCCAACATCCCTGTCCAGATCTAGAAGGGTTTGTCCAGACATTAGCCAAGGTAGCATTCTTCATCTATGCGATCGCAAATAGTCGAGGATACAACATGAATAATTGGCCTGCAGGTTGCCAGTTGTCGTGCCAGAAATAGAAGTTTTTACCAGATCCGATAACTGGTGTGAAGAAGGTCCGCAATCTTGGCATGATAGCAGCAATACTTTTCCAGAATGGTGAGATGTCTCGATGGGTATTGAATCTTGATTCCTTACAATTGCATCAGAAAATATTTCATCATGGAAATGCGCGGCCAAAAAAGGTTTCCTCTAGAAAGTGGATTTGCCAAAGCATATGATTCCTTGGACTGAGCATTTTTATGGAGCTCCATTTAGCACCGAGGCTTTCCTCCGCTATGGATTTCCTGGATTAAACAATGTGTTGGCATCGTTTCTTTCTTTGTTCTAATAAACAATGGACCGACTGATGGATGGATTCAAGCCCAACAAGGTGACAGGGACTAGGATCCGATTGTTGAACGGGTGGAGTTCAAGACTTTTATCTAGAGGTCGGATGACGTTGATTAAATCAGTATTGTCTTCTACTCCAGTTTACTACATGTCTACTTTCACGATGCTTGATGGAGTGATTCAACGTATTGATACATTAAGGCGAAGATTTTTATGGAGACATCAAGGAAATACAAGTATACGGTGGCTTGGGACAAAATCTGTAGAGCAACATCGGAGGGTGATTTGGGGATCCGTCCTCTAAAAAAAATTAATGAAGCCTTACTTGCAAAATGAGTTCCTCGAAAAATGGGCCAAGGTGCGAACATCTAGTGGTCAACGATTAAAGTGTGTTATGATCACTCATTATCATGGGAGAATTGAATGTCAACACCACAAGGCGGTTCATCATTCTGGAGGGGAGTAGTGTTAGTTATGGAAAATATTAAACCTTTCTTTATATAATCACTTGGATCGAACCATGGTTTCAAATTCTAGGAAGACCCTTGACCATCAAGAGAACTTTTATCCATAATTTCCAAGAGTTTATGTGATTACCAATGAGAAGAATGTTCTAGTGGCAACTTATTAGCCAAGGAGTTTAGTGACTAATGGTGTCTGGACACCCCAATTTGCCTCATAATCTTTTTTATCAACATCTAGAGGATCTTCTCACATTAATGGAACGACTTGAAGGCAAGTCTTTTGTCTTGTCCAAAAAAGATTGTTGGGTATGGTTATCTAAAAAATTTTCAGTCAAGGAGATTTTTAAAAATTTGACCAGAGATATCAGATTGGAGGATCATGATCTTAGAATTGATTGTCATATTATTTGGAAGTTGTGGTTACCACGACTTAAAATATTTGTATGGTTGTTTAGAAGATGACGCCTACCAACTCGATGTTACAAACAAATATAGGTGCAAGGGGCTAGTACTAATTGTTTATTCTCTGATACAGGGTGCTGGTGGCTATACTAATTGCTAATTCTCTTCTTTGGCTGCTTGGTGGATAAAGAGGTATGGTTGAGAGCAGGGTGCAGGTGGATTGACACTCAATCGATAGTGAGCTTTTGAAATTCTTTCATACTAGGTGGAAATCAAGAACATCAAGCTCAAGTATATGTTCCAAGAAGGAAGCTGGTGACAACCTTTGTTTTTTTATGGTCTTTATGGCTCCAACGTAATGGATGCATATTCAAAAATGAGAAAGTTTATGTGAAGAACATTATAGCTGCTGCAGAAAACTTGGTGGAGGAGTATGAGTTTCTAAATGTTCTTTGTGATTAGCATGTACATGTAAGGAATTATCAATCTAATAAAATGGATGGTTACTCTTGGTAAGCATCCTCTTTCGTCTCAAAAAAATATAACTACCAAAACACCAGATTCCCTTGAGAAGAAACTTCTCAATACATAGTGTAGGAGAATTCCTTGTGCAGTGGCCATGTTAGTCTTCTCTATATCGCTCTAATTTCATTAAATAGTGGCCATCAAGGTTGTTAGAATCACTTTTACTATCGGGAGCAAGGCAAGCGATCCAACAACACCTGGAAGATCGAAAATGTAAGACCATAGGTGGATCGCTTCAATCCTATGTTGTCTACTTCTTTTTGTTAAATTGACTCAGCCCACTCGTTAAACAAATAAAACAACTTACCCTAACCAGCAACTCCTTATTCATTTCCCTCTCTCTCAGATGCTCTGTTTGGATGCCTCTCCAAGTGGTGACCAGCAACTCCTCTTTGTCTCTCTCTCTCTCTCACAGCTACAGGGACCAGCGACTCTCTCTCACACACATGGCTGCTCTACTTCAACACCTCTCTGGGATTTGCGCATGTGTTCATGCATTTTTTTTCAACTATCATTTTCGAAGCTCATCCATCCTATGCAGAATATTTTCTTAGTGGGAAAGCATTTACAAATTCTTATATTGTTTCTATAAATAAATAGTTCCAGTTTTCATCAATTCTTCCTTAGTCGCACTGCTTCTATCTATGACGCTTTTTTTATGAAAAAAATATTGAAGTATAGTAATAGAAATGGGAAAGCATCTAATTGCATTAGGACATGACGTGAAAATAAAGAACCTTGAAAAAAAATGTTAAAGAGAAACCCTAAAATTCAATTATGAATGCAACATTATTACCTAAGATCACCTTGCTGTTTCTTTCCAAGATTGAGAAGTATAATTGAAAATCCGGTAACCAGAATCTGCAGAACTTTGAAATGGTTATCATTCTTTCTAAAATGACCAACCAAAAAGTAGATATGGACAAAAATGCAAGAGTGTGAACATAAACATGGTGCGCCACTATCATATGAAGATTTCTATTGTGCATCTAGGAACAATTAACAATGAAATATAAGGTACACAATAGGACATTGAAGTTAAAATCAGAAGGTCCAACAAACTGCTCAACATAATGGTCTTACAAGTTCATAAGAGTCGCTTTACGTGACATGACATTGAAGACTAAATTTCTCACTTACGTATAGAGCGCCTAGATCCCATCTATGAGCTACTGGTGCCAATAAGAACCATGAGATTGTAAGCACCCACGCCTTTAGACTGACGGAGAATAGTGCCATCAACAAGATATCTATCAAAATTGATAAGGAATATGGTCAAATAATCAGAAAAAAAAATTACTGACAAAAGTACTAATGTATAATATTATCACCTGGAAATCCCATCTTCTCCTGAAGAAACAAGAAAATCTTTCTCTTCAACCAACTCGTTGAAGCAGGCATACGGAACTTCTGAACTCTCAAGTCATTTAACAGAAAAAGCTTTTAATCATAAATACCCTTTGGGATCTAATTTCTTAATTCTTATTCACAAAAATCTGTCTCCACTAAATTAGAACTGCATACTGCTTTCGTATATGATGCAAGCTCACCAATTCTTCTTCTTCGTAATCGTCGTCGTCGTCATCATCATGAAGATGCTGGGCAGGTGGTTTGGGCATGACAGCCACAATGAGAGAATCTGGGACAATTCACTATAACATTATTTTTTACCCAAAAATATCTAACGCGTTCATGTTCACGGTGTCAAAGCACAAGGCCAAGGCAATTTATTATAAGAAATGTAGAAGAAAACACATCCCACTGCAAAGCCTACCCCCGTTTGCGAGCTTGACGAGCTCATCTTCGATGTCATCGCCGCCATGTTTCTTCTTCTTGTCGTGAAGGGTCCTTCCTCTGAGGACAAGCTTCAACCGCTCCGAAGGAAGCCTTCGATCCTCCGCGACCAACGCCCTAAGATCGCGGACCTGGAATTGCGATTCGGAAGAGGGTGAAAAGATCGAAGAAGGAATACAATGTTGGAATTAGGGTTACGATTTGGGTAAACTGATCGGCGAACCTTGATGGCTGCGGGCACTTGCAGAGTGGAAGGGCGCGTCGGACCAATGGTTTTGACGGTGATCGCCACCACCTCCTCTTCTCCGGCCATTGGCGCGGTGGCGCTCGCTCGTCGCCGTTCGCTGGCCGCTTCGGCGAATTTGGACAATATAAACCTTCTTTTATTATTATTATTATTATTATTATTATTATTATTATTATTATTATAGCTGGGTTTTGAGAGTGTTTATTTTTCGGGTGTGTTTGAATTGGATCACTAAGGTCAAAAAAAGGCAGAAAAAGTACCAATTTCTGTACGGGTTTCGGAAGAGCGAAGAAAAAAAGGATGTTTTGTTAACGAGAACAAGAAACTGGTTATAGTCGTTGAGATATAAATTACTATACTCATCCGAGCCGCAGGAACATGTACATACGGAATACGAGAATTTTCATCTTGTTGAAAATCTGGTGATGCTACCCGAAGACTTGGGTCGTTTGGTTCAAGAATTTGAAATTCTTGAAGGATTAATAATATTCTTGTGCAATTCTTTTTAGTAGAATTAGGATGGATTAGATAGGTGTTTGGTTGAAATAGGAATAGAAAATATTAAATTCATATATTTATTAAAATAATTATAAAAATAACACTTTATAAATATACTATATATTCTTTGTCACTTTTACACTTTCTATATAATACATAATTCTATTAATATATATATATAATATTAAAATAATATGTAATTAATTATCATTATACACTACTAATTCAATGTTAAATAAATTAAATAATGAAAATAAGAAATAATAATTATAGAAATCATCATTTGAAAATATATAATCACTTATATAATAACTGGTTACCATTTTTATTAAACTAAAATAATTAAGTTAAAATTTCAGTTAACTTTTTTTAACTATAAAAAAAAAAAGAGAGAGAGCAGACTGGAGCAAGTTGTTCCCATTTTTCCAGATTCCAAAGCAGGAGACAACATTTAATGCTTTGTCTCCTCTTTGTTTTTTTTACTCCAATTCTTCTTCTGGCAACAGGGGATTAAGGCCTTATTCTTGCCTTGAATAGTCATCGCTGTTAAGAACAACCGAGATCCAATGAGAATTTGCGCGTGATTATCCCTAAACCCAATGTGAGTTTTTTTTTTATTTTGACTTGCTCCCCCGCCGTGATCGAACGAGAATGGATAAGAGGCTCGTGGGATTGACGTGATAGGGTAGGGATGGCTATATTGCTGGGAGTGAACTCCAGGCTAATATGAAGCGCATGGATACAAGTTATGCCTTGGAATGAAAGAGAATTCCGAATCAGCTTTGTATACGAACAAGGAAGCTATAAGTAATGCAACTATGAATCTCATGGAAAGTTTGATCCTGGCTCAGGATGAACGCTGGCAGCATGCTTAACACATGCAAGTCGGACGGGAAGT
>LTAE01004561.1:0-31870 GCA_001647135.1 Pontederia paniculata | reverse complement strand
TATATATATATATATATATATATATTACTGTGTAAATATTATTAGGTGTATTTAGTACGATCAATAGACATCTTTTATATGAAATTTATAAAAAAAATATTTCATCTAAAATTTAAAATTTGAAGGCAAAGACATTGCCGCGCTTCAACTCCAACTGCCACTCACTTCAACTTCCAAATGTTTTTTTTTTTAGTATTCAGTTTATGACAAACAGTGATATATTACCATGTTTAAGGATTTATATAGAATTGAGAAAATATAACGCCATCAATAAAATAAACTAAAAGATTATTATTTGCGTTTAACTTTAATAATAACTATATAGAAGCGTTGATTTCGAATTTTAACCATTATGTCGATATTTTCTAGTATTTTTTTATTTTTTATTTGTTGCTTGTCGCCTCAGTTTTATGGTAGTAAGAAATACTAGAACAATCGGTTTTGGGTCATATGAGCTCATTTTTCATTTATAAATTTTCCACCCCAATATCTGAGCAATGTCTCAGGTCAACTAATTTTGTTCGCTCCAAATTTCAGGCAGGTGATACTTATACCCCAGGTTCCATGGTATAAACATTTATAAATACGGATTATGACATTTTTTATTGTATAATTTATTTTTACTCATAATGAAAATTCTTTATCGACGATGTTGTTCTCTTGCTTACATTTTAAAAAGAATGTGTCAATTGTTTTTTCGTTGTTTTCTCGATGTTATATTTCCAACAAAATTTAAAATCTTAATTTAGCAGAAGTTAGACTGTTTCCCATGTAAACTGAGGGAGCTCGTTTTCTATTCTTCCAATTTCAATGCAAAGAATACACATGAACATATATATTAACTCTCAAACTTAGCTATAAAAGTGGAAATAATATTTTTGCTTAAAACTCAACCTGAGTCCATAATGAATTGATCATTCGAGAGGCAAGGCAATCATACTCCCCTATGGCATCTTGTTATCTCTTTCTTGAATGTTCTATTCAGTGCTCTCAGATAGCTCTGCCCATCCTACACTGATAGGTCCACTTTTTCCCATTTTGTCCGAAGAGTGATCATAAGAAGGGTGCAAGCTTGACAAAACAGGCCACAGATTAAACCCAGCCATAGTCCCTGTCCAGAAGAATGTAACACGTATTTCAGATCTTATTACAACGAGGTGATAATGTATAAAAATGAATATAGCGCATTTGTACAGAAAGTAAAGACACTTTTTGTACAAATGAACAATGTTCAATTTTTTTAAAAAAATTGTCGTTACTTTTTGATGTGCTACATGCACTACACTAAAAGTGCGCTACACGCTCTCTGCTCTCATATATTATACATCATCATTAAGTGCGATATTTATGCTATAAATATAGCTTCTACAATACATGCATTCCCCTCTAGTTTAGTTAAATGATAAGGACTAGTGCCAACTACCAGTCGAGTATCCATTTCAGTCAAGGGATGCACTCCAACAAATTTGTCGAACTCTTCCTCCAAAGACACTCAAGCATCAAGTAGAAACTAATTGCACTTTCCGAATAGCACAGTGTTGAGTTGCTTGCAGGACCTTAGTTTAGTCAAGTAGGCGAGGGTTTAAGAGTTTAGGCTAGTGAAATAAATTAAATCAGAATGCAATTATATATAACATAAGCTTTTAGATTCTAGTTATAAAATTCATACACTCTATTCGACACTTTCTGATGCGCTACACGCACTACATTAAAAATACGCTACATGCTCTCTGCTCTTATATATTATATATCATCATTAAGTGCGACATTTATGCTATAAATATAGCTTCCACTATACATGCACTCCCCTCTAGTTTATTTAAATGATAAGGACTAGTGCCAACTACCAGTCAAGTGTCCATTTCAGTCAAGGAATGCACTCCAACAAATTTGTCAAACTCTTGAGGGTTTAAGAGTTTAGGCTAGTGAAATAAATTAAATCAGCATGAAATTATATATAACATAAGCTTTTAGATTCTAGTTATAAAATTCATACACTCTATACGAACCTAGAGTCTATACAATTTTTTTGTTTTATATAATAAGATTATTTAAAGAAAACACTAGTTAACAATGTTTAAAAATGAAATTCACTAACCGTAGTCAATGAGTTGAAATATTGATGTTTATACATTTTTGGAAGATCAAACAAGATATCTGATAAATCAGGAGGTATCCAAAAGATAAGTAGTAGCAGATCCAACATATCTGATAAATCAGGAGGTATTCCAAGAGGATGCAGAACATAACAGCATTGTTGTCGGAACCAGACCGGACCGGGCCGGTCGGTTCGACCGGTTCAATCGTCGACCGAGGCCTAGTCCGGTCCTGGTTCGATGAAAAAATCAGGTACTGAGTTGGACCGGTCAAAAATCGGAAAAATAAGGATCGAACCACTTGAACCGGTCATTTCTAATGAACCGGCCGGTTCAAAAAAAAAGAAAAAGAAAAAATGGGCTGAAAAGAGAAAAGTGGACTTTATGGATAAATGGGCCATGCAAAAATTATAGTTTAAGCCTTTTTAAATCAGTTTTCATTTTTTTTTCTTTTTAATTATAAAATAATTTCTTTAATTGATATTTGTATTTGAAAAGATAATTATTTAAGATATATTTTTATTAATAATATTTTTGTATCAAATAAAATGTTAATTGATAATAACTTTTGAAAATATTTGCATATTTAATAATTTATTTGTGATTTTTTATCTAAATTAGAAATCATATTTTAATTTAATATTTTTTAATAGTATCCGGTTCGATCGTCCGGTTTAATCGGTTCGACTGATTAAACCTAATCCGAAAGCTCGTCCGGGTCGATGTCCGATTCGATTCTGACAACATTGCATAACAACAGTTGAATACTTAATATGTAGATTTTTTTTTGTGTTACCAAAAAGGGAGAAAATTGCGTACCTTATTCTGAAGTGTTAATTTAAACCCAAAAAGAACAGCCAATGGCATGCCAATTGCATAAAATGCTATCAAATTAGTTAATGCTGCCAAGTGCTGCCATCCACAGCCCCTGGAAACTCCTGCAGTTCAGTTGATTCCAAGCAGATTAGAAAGGAATTATCACAAAATTATAAGAAAGTTAGCTACCAGATAAATTACCTGATAGAACTCCTTGTGCTGAGTCTAGCAATATGGACACCATGAGCAGAGGAGTCATGTAAGCAAACCCTTGGGTGATGTCATAACTACTACTAAAAAGGTTAGCCCATATCTTGTGACCAAAAGCTAACAAAAGAACGATTGCCAAAGCAAGAAAAACTGAAAGCCTCAGAGTTACAGAGACTGCGGTCTTGGCCTTTTTGATATTTCCAGAGCCGATTTCATTCGACACACGTGTGCTATTAAGAAAGTTTCATCCAAGTAGAGTGTCAGAATAAAGAAATATTTGTGACGAACATATTCTAGTTTACCTGACAACTGCGCTGAACCCAAAAGTGATATTATATGCAATTGCTTCTGTATTGACACTGTTTAATGTGATATATGGAAACTTCAGTTGATGCAGGATTTTTGAATTTTGATTTAAATGCTGAGAAAAGAGACTTGAAAGGCTATCAGATCATACCACATTGCAATCAATGAAGTACTGAACTCCGATCTCGGCAGCAGTCCAGCAAGTAGAACAAGAATCTCAAAGGCACAGAACTCAAGACTGAACATGAACAATATTATCATCATCACCAGTGAAAATATTTAAGAGCAAGATAGCGTTGATAATAGTGTCTAAATTATCTGATAGAAAGTAAAAGTTGCTAACCAGACCATTACAGCTGAAGGAAGAGCCAATTTCATGCTAGGAATCAATTGCTTCAGTGAGTCCATTGAGAACCCTTGCCATGTATACTTGAACTTTTCAGAGTATTTGACATAGAACACTAACATAATAAAGGCTATCCACATTGTTATAGAAGCAGAAATTGGCGCTCCTTTGAAGCCAAGGCCCAGAACATGAACCATTAAGTATGTCATTCCCAGGTGCATAACCAGTGGAACAACTGAGCAGACCATCAGAGGCCCGACTATGGATTGCGTTTGCAGAAACCTCACAAGGCATTGCTGAGCACCATAAGCAAAGAGTCCAGGAACCAAATATATCAGGTAGACGGCTGCAAATCTGGATACTTCTGGTTCCTGATGAAGCCAGACTAATATAGCTTCTGAATGGTACCACATGATGGAAATGATAACTGAAAAGAATGTTGATATCATCAATGACGACTGTAAGTATACTCCTGTCATCCTGTATGATTTTGAGCCGTATGCTTGACCACAAAGTGTCTCGAGTGATCCAGTCAATCCAAGCTGAGGAAAGAAGTAAGCAGCATAAGTTAAAAGCTGAACAATGTGAAATAAACTGAACACATGCTACAAATTCTCAAGTGACATGAGACAACCACAGTAGGATATATACTTTTAATGCATTTCTAATGCCTATTTAGAAAAGACAACAAACAAGCTGCAAGTGTGTTGCTGCTACTGCAATTTGATGTAGCAGAGTGAAGAAAACAGCATACATACACCTCAAACAAATATTTCCTACTTCATATTATCCTTCTTTTTAAAAGTTTTGGTTGTATCAAAATGGAACACTGAATTTAACAGATAATAGTTTCCATAAAGTTTATTAATTTGACAAGTGAAATTTTCAATGGCAATCAGTATATTCTGCAAAAGGTCATGTATTTACTCTGAATGCAAGAAGAAGCTTCAAACTTTGTGACTATTTATGACTCAGTTGTGCCTATGGAAC
Source organism: Pontederia paniculata (assembly GCA_001647135.1). Classification (NCBI taxonomy): domain Eukaryota; kingdom Viridiplantae; phylum Streptophyta; class Magnoliopsida; order Commelinales; family Pontederiaceae; genus Pontederia; species Pontederia paniculata. Next base: position 27,106 of record LTAE01004561.1, on the reverse strand, counting down.
TAATATGACAAGATCTTAGTCTATATTTTTCCACAAACGACGGATCATTTTAAGATTTTAATTTATATTTTTCCACAAACGACGGGTCTAGCCCAAAGCTCAACGCGTGAATAACTAAGGGAGGAAATTAATTTTTAATACGAGCAATGACGGGGTACGAACTCAGGAAGTAAGGGACAACAATCCTAAAACCTTATCTGTATTAAATTAGATGTGCTACCAATAATTTTAGTTTTTAAGCCGATAGGAAGAATAACATCTTTATATTTATATTTTAACATCCACAAACGACGGATCACTTTTAAGATTATAATTTATTTGATATATTTGTTGGACATTGCCTATGCTTCTAAATTGATTATTATAAGAACAAAACATTTCATAAAGATATCTCACATTTTATAAGAATCTATTTTGATCATGACTGATCACAGAAGACATCATAACTAAAATTGTGGCATAAGTAAGGGACATAATTGTTTACTCCATTTAGATACAGATCAAGTGACTTTTATCTTTGTTCAAAGTTATCCTCTGGTCTTCTGTATTTCCCTATTCTTGTTCAAAGTTATCTACTGTTTTTTTGGATCTTCCTAATTGTTGTTCTTTTCTTTCTATTAGTTTCCAATTTCCATATTTGCAAAGACAACACAAAGCCTAACGATTGTTGATAACAATAAGTTTCAACATGCAAGACAGAGATGGACCATGCAATATATAGCCCAACAATAAAACAATGACAAAGCAATAAAAATAACCATTAAGGTGCCACCAAAAAACACTAAAAGTTCGGTGAAGATGGATGCTATGCCTCTGATCAGAAAATCTACCACGAGTTTTATAGCCAACCATATATAAGGGAACATTGCATAGTTAAGTTCTTACCATTCTCTAACATAGTTGTTTGTCTTAGAAGTTAGAATATTAGTATGATCCTTCTGTACAACATATAAAAGATAATGAAATACGATTGGAGATATTGCGAATAGAAGGGTGAGAATTCGACATGTAAGTAGAACAACAAAGAAAAGATAGAACGTAAAGATTGAAACCACAAAAGTTACATAGGAAAACTCTTTTGATCAGCCTAAAGAAGAGAAAGAGTACATAATGAGCCAAAAAAAGAGCATTTACATTTGGAGCTATTGCAACAGGAGCTAAAAAAAGAGTACATAATGATTATCCAAAGCATCAAACATAAGAGTTCGTTATGTTGCATGAGTATGATTATGGTACTAGTACTGATACTTGGTATGAGTTTAGATTTCAATAGAATTTACATTTGAAGTGATATTTAGACATTATTAGTTTTGGACTCTACTTTCTATTTAGTTAGGATTATGTTTATCTTTAGGATTTGAAGTTTTTCAATTGATGTTGGAGTCTAGAATTTAAGAGGCCATAAATAAGAGGAAGATGTAATCTCAAAGGTTTGCCCATTTGTAATACCCATTGATCCGCATCTCTAATCCACAAGGGTTAATTCCATTTTTAATCCACCATCTAGGGCAGCTTGCGTCGCCCATCTGTTGACGAGCCCAAGGGAGGGTTAGGAATCCATGATTCTCTATGGGGCTCAGGGGTATTATGGTATTATGTATGTTATTCCCCAACTTTTAACAAAATTTTATTTCTAGGAGCAAGAAGGTGGCATCAGGACGCGCCGGGCAGTATGAATCTCTTGACGGGCCAGACGGGTCGCATCCATCTGAAACCTACATGCTTCAGGCAGACCACATCCATATGAACTGCAGGTGAACCTTGCTCATATGAATCTATAGATTGGGCATGTTCATTTGAATTTGTGGGCGTGTCGGGCAGTCCACTATCATTTGAAGTGAGTCACTTCAATTTGAATCAGCAAAAAGGATCAAGCGAGCTACACTCATCTGTACTTTTGGACAGCCAGCACCATCTGAATCTACGGCTAGGCTAGCATTGTCCATCTGAATTTATAGGTGAGCCAGAGTGCCTATCCATATGAACCCATGGGTGGGCTTGTCAATCTGAATGATTTGTCCAACTAAATCTGTGAGCAGACCAGGAGGGTTGATCTATTTGCATCTGTCGGCGAACTACATCCATCTGAATCTACAAGTGAGTCAGTCGAGTTTGTCCATCTAAATGTAGGTACAAGTTGTTAGATTTTACTGTACTTTCCTCTGTTACTGCTGCTAAGAAGAAGAAATTTGCACACTAATATTTTTAACCTCTAAAATCTCTATTACAAAGACCTGACTTAATACATATATGGGACTAATAACTAACATGATTCTACCTAAAAATAACCACCCACTACATGCATACACACTCACTAATAGCATTGATACAATTTTCTGGTTTCTAATTCTAGACTCCTAAAATATACTTCTATTTTCGGATCAATTTTCAACACTCCCCCTTGATCTAAAATCCACTACACCAAGCTTTTTCCTCATGCTCTCAAATTTGCCAAGTGGCAAAGCCTTTTTCAAAATATATGCTTTCTGACCTTCTGAATTCACAAACTTCATCTCCACATTCTTATCTGCAACCAAATCTCTGATGTAATATAGTCGAATGTCAATATGCTTGGACCTTCCATGAAACACTAGATTCTTTGTCATGGAAATTGCTGATTGATTGTCACAATAGATTGGAGTAGATTGTTGCTGCTTTTGTTCAACATCTTCAAGAATCTTCCTAAGCCACACTACTTGACAAGGTATTGAATTTAGTGCTATGTATTCTGCTTCTATTGATGAAAGTGCCACTATTGATTGTTTCCTTGAGTTCCAGCTTATTGCATTAGTTCCAAGAAAAAAGATTTGGCCTGATGTGCTCTTTCTATCTTCTATGCACCTTGCCTAGTCACTCTCACAGTACCCAACTAAATTAGTAAAATTGGTACTATTACACCTGATTCCATAGTTGCAGGTGTCTGTTATATATCTCAATATCCTCTTGGCTGTTCCAAAGTGATGTTTGGTTGGCTTGTGCATGAACCTTGATATTACTCCAACTGCATACTGTGGATTTCTATTATATGTAATTGTAATAGTTTAGAAGCAGAATGATTAGGTGACTGTTGAAGAATGATAGAATGATTTCTATTAAACGCGCGGGCGTCCATTGATCGAGATCAATGGAGCGGATGTCCGTTGGTCAAGTGCGCGGGCGTCCATTGATCGAGCGGACGGCCGATGGTCGAGCGCACGGGCGTCCATTGATCGAGAGATCAATGGAGCGGACGTCCGGTGATCAAACGCATAGGCGTCCATTGATCGAGTGACCAATGGAGCGGACGACCGGTGGTCGAGCTCCGCTGTAAAAACAAAAAACTGTAACAACAACGGTCACCTAACCATTCTGCTTCTAAACTATTACAATTACATATGATAGAAATCCACACCCCCCCTCAAGTTGGAGGTTGGAAGATGTCGACCAAACCCAACTTGGATAATAGATGATCATGCTGAGGCTTGGATAATGCTTTAGTAAGCAAGTCAGCTAGTTGTTCAGAAGTCGAAATATGATAAAGGTGAACAAGTTGTCGTAGCTGTCATTCACGAACAAAATAATAATCCACCTCAATGTGTTTAGTGCGCTCATGAAAAACATGATTTTCTGCGATTTGAAGTGCTGGTCGGTTGTCACTATAAACTGAAACAGGAAGCTTAACTGAAAGATGTAGCTCAAGAAACAATCGCTGCAGCCATATAACCTCGACAACAACAAGAGCAAGACTACGATATTCAGACTCAGCTTAGGAGCGTGAGACAATTTGCCATTTTTTAGATTTCCATGACACCAGTGAATCACCCAATTGAACACAAAATGCAGAAACAGAACGACGGGTGAGAGGACAAGAAGCCCAATCAACATCACAATAAGCACGCATAGAGTGATCTCGTATAGCAGAGAAAAAAAGTCCACGACCTGGCGGACCCTTCAAATATCTGATTACTCGTAAAGCAGCATCAAGATGAGAACGTTTGGGCTGATGCATAAACTGGCTAAGATGTCTTACCGCAAAGGTAATGTCTGGTCGAGTATGAGTAAGATAAATTAGCCGACCAATTAATCGCTGGAAAGACTCAGCATCATCAAGTAATGGATCTGCAGCAGAGAGCAGCAGAGAATTCTGTTGGTGAAAACTTTGGTCATAAGAGTAAGAAGTCAGTTTCAAGTTCTGTTCTAAAGGAGTAGAAGTAGGCTTTGCACCACTTAAACCATAATCAGAAATAAGATCCATAGCATACTTGAGTTGTGTCAGAAAAAATCCTTTTGCTGATCTTAATAATTCTATGCCTAAGAAAAAATGCAGCTCGCCAAGGTCTTTGAGTTTTAGCTTGTCTTGAAGAGCAGCTTTGACCTCGAGAATTAGAGAATCACTATTTCCAGATAAGAGAATATCATCCACATAAACTAAAAGAGTAACAAAGTAATTACCAACTTCCTTTGTGAATAAGGTATAATCATTTTTACTTTGCACAAATCCAACACGAAGAAAAATTTCAGTAAGCTTAAGATACCACTGTTTAGACGTGTTTTAACCCATAAAGTGATTTAACAAGTTTGTAAACTTTACCCTTATTTTCTGCCAAGCCTCGAAGACCTTGTGGTAAGTCCATGTAAACATCCTCAAGGAGATCTCCATTCAAAAAATTAGAGAATCACTATTTCCAGATAAGAGAATATCATCCACATAAACTAAAAGAGTAACAAAGTAATTACCAACTTCCTTTGTGAATAAGGTATAATCATTTTTACTTTGCACAAATCCAACACGAAGAAAAATTTCAGTAAGCTTAAGATACCACTGTTTAGACGTGTTTTAACCCATAAAGTGATTTAACAAGTTTGTAAACTTTACCCTTATTTTCTGCCAAGCCTCGAAGACCTTGTGGTAAGTCCATGTAAACATCCTCAAGGAGATCTCCATTCAAAAAAGCATTATCGAAATCTAGATGATATAATGGTAATTATGTTGTGCTGCTGAAACAAGAAAAGCTCTAATGGTTACGATCTTAGCCACAGGGGAGAAAGTATCATTATAATCAATCCCTTCACGTTGATTATATCCCTTGGCTACTAGACGTGCTTTATAACGTTCTATTTCACCATTATCTTTTAATTTTACTTTATAAACCCATTTACAACCAAAAGGTATGTGTCCCTTGGGTAAATCAACTACCTTCAATGTGTTATTAGATTGAAGAGCATCCGATTCTAACTGCATTGCTTCAACCCAACGATAATCTTTTACTGCCTCTGAATAAGAATTTGGTTCATTGACTGAGGAAATGATAGTAAGAAGAGATAGACAATTCTTTGATAAGGCATTATATAAAATATAGTTGGAGATAGGATTAGGAGTAACTGAAATAGTTGCCTTTGCTGTTGATACAACATAATCTTGTAACCAAGTTGGTGGCTTAGATTCTCGAGAACTATGTCTTAGTGAAAGTGGTAAAGGCATAGGAACTTCTGAAGGTGAATGAGATGAAACAAGCTCAACTATAACTTCAGAGTGCAGAGGAGATGATAGGACTTCAGTATCAATGTTATCAGAAGAAACATTAGTTTCAGTGACATTAGTTTCAGGAAAACTTGCTGAGTATCATCTTCAAGAAATATACATGCTGAATGAGATAATTGTCCTTCCTTGACAACACCCTTGATATGTTTTGAAGCAAAAGGAAACTCATGCTCAACAAATTTTACATCTCTACTGATAGAAAATCTGTTAGTCTGTAAATTAAGAATTCTGAAACCCTTTTGAGTTGAGGAGTAGCCAAGAAATACATGAGGAGATGCTCTGACATCAAACTTATCAGAAATCTTGAGATTAGTGGCATAACAGAGGCAGCAAAAAACTTTCAGATGATCTAAAGCAGGCATTTTTCCAAAAAAATTCTGAAAAGCTGTAACATTATCAAGACTTTTGAGAGGCATTCTGTTAATAAGATGTATATATGTTCTGATGCTTTCATCCCAGAATTTAATAGGCATTGATACCTGAAACATTAAGGCTCTTGCTACTTCAAGTATATGTCGGTGCTTCCTTTCTACAATTCCATTCTACTGTGGAGTATAAACACAAGTACTTTGATGAATAATTCCTTTATCATTGAAAAATTTATTGCAATGGCTGTTAAAGAACTCAGATCCATTGTCAGATCTTATGATTTTGACTTTCTTCTCATACTGATTTTCAGATTCTGTAATGAACTTTTGCAAAGAGATGAAAGTTTCTATTTTATCTTTCAAAAGATATACCATGTCATTCTTGTAGCATCATCAACAATTGTAAGAAAGTATTTATTTCCTTCATGTGAAACATGTTTATAAGGGCCCCATACATCTACATGTATCAGTTCTAAAGGTTTCAAATGATTATCAGTACAATGTCTTTGAAAAGGTAACCTGGTCTGTTTAGCTAGAGGACATATAGGGCAACAAAAGTCCTTGAGATCTACAGACTTTCCTGAGACTAGTAGAAACTTTAATTTTTCTATTGGAAGATGTCCAAGTCGATAATGCCAAAGCTTTACTTCTGAATTTGATGCAACTGCTCCAAGTGTTGTTTTTGTGACCCTTTCTTCATTCTTGTTTCCTTTCCTGTCCAGATAGTAAAGCCCTCGAAATTCTTTACCAATCAGCCTCACCCCTCCACTGGGTAGGTCTTGGATCAAGCAAAATTTAGGAAAAAAACTGATAGAACGATGCAAGTCCTTTGCCAATTGTGTCACAAAGACCAAATTAAATTTAAAGTCAGGAACACAAAGAACATTCATAAGTTTTTTTCCTGGTTCATATATGTAGGAGCCAACATGTGTGACCAGGGATTTATTCCCATTAGGTAAGGTGACAAATTTTTGCCCATTTTTTCTTTTGATGTCAACTAGATCGGAAATTGTAGAGGTCATATGATTGGTTGCACTTGTATCAATTATCCAAGGATTGTGTGAATCTATAGAGAAAGGGCCAAAAATTTTACCTGCCATGTTTACTGCTGCTTCTTCCACAGAAATTGACAAATCCTTATTGATTAACCTCAAAAGGTGTTGATATTGTTCCTCTGTAAAATCAGGTGTCTTGTTCACCATAACTCCAGTATTATGATCTACATTTGCTGGGAGTGAAGTCTCTGAAGCTGAATTTGCATTAGCTTGAAATTTCCCTTTGTTGAATTTGAAACTTGGAGAGGAAACCAATTAATCTATAACACTGTGACCTCTTATGACCAGGTTTGTGACAATGGTCACAAATAATTGAGTAATATTTTTTTCCTTTAAAAGTATTCTGTGATTTACTGCTAAAAAAAGTTGTATTCTGTGAGGGCAAAATTGGTGTTCCATGTCTTTGTTCTTCCTCAATTATCATTGAGTAGGCCTGGTTGATAGTAGGCTCTGGTTTCATCAGTAATATTTGTGATCTTGCATGGCTATAAGTCTCATTGAGTCCCATCAAGAACTTATAAAGTTTCTGCTGCTTAAGATACTCATAATTCTCCTTCAAATTATCTGCAACTGGAAGATCTGGAACTAAAACTGAGAGTTCTTCCCAAAGAAATTTTAACTTACTATAGTATTCTCCTACTGTCATTGCTCCTTGACAGATTGAATAAATCTCACCCTGCAATGTATACATCTTGGTTCCATCTCTTCTTTCAAATCTCTCCTTAAGATCAATCCAAATTGATTTTGCCTCTGAGGTGTATGCTACATTGCTAATAAGACCTTTAGCAACAGTGTTCCTCATCCAAGATATCACTAATGCATTACACCTTTTCCACTGGAAACATAGTTCTTCATCAAACTTATCAATTGAGAAAGATCCATCCAGAAAACCTTGTTTATTTTTAGAAAGTAGGGCATTATAGAAAGCTCCACTCCAAGAAGCATAAGTACTAGAATCAGTTAATTGATCTGGTATAAGAATCATGCCAGGCGAATCTGAAGTACTCAAGAACAAGGGATTCAAAGGATCAACAGTAATATGCGATCCAGTTGAGGATGAAGCCATTTTTCCAAGATCATAGTAATAGACCAATCAAACGTTCCAAATCTTGGCAAAACAGCAAGATCTACATATTTGATTATCTAAACTCTCTAAAGATCCAAAAAAATAGAGAAGATCGAGAAACAGAAGACCAAACTTGACGATCTTAATCCAAGGAATTTGCTAAGAATAACCTTTAGAAAACAAGAACACTGACTAGGAGAATGATCATAAACTCAGGCTCTGATACCATGTCAAAATTAGAGCAATCCGGAAGAATTTCTGCATGGACACCATTAGAGATCACACAAGCTCTAGAAACATGTATCAAGAACAAAGTGCAAAGAGTGATTTGGGGGGAAACCTTGAACTAAACATTTTATTATTTAGAAGTGTCAATAACTAATTCCCCTTCTCTTCCTTTTATATTGTACATAAAAAATATCTTAGCGCACGGGCGTCCATTGATCAAGAGATCAATGGAGCGGACGTTCGATGATCAAACGCGCAGGCGTCCATTGATCGAGTGACCAATGGAGCGGACGACCGGTGGTCGAGCTCCGCAGTAAAAATAGAAAACTGTAACAGCAACAGTCACCTAATCATTCTGCTTCTAAACTATTACAATTACATATGATAGAAATCCACACATACAATATGTCTAGTCTTGTATGAGTTAGGTAAATTAGTCCTCCAACTAAGATTATTGAGTTTCATCATAGAAACCGGTACCATCTTCTCTTGTCAAGTTCTCATTGATGTTCATGGGTGTAGTTGCTGCTTTGCAACAACGCATTCCAAACTTCTTAAATAGATCCTTTGCATACTTCCTTTGAGAGATAAAGATGCTACCATTTTCTTGTTTCACCTCCAATCCAAGAAAATAACTCATCATTCCCAAATCTGACATCTCAAATTCTCTTTTCATGCTTGCTCTGAACTTTGCTACCATGTTCTCATTTGTACCCATATAGATCATATCATCTACATACAAATACACTATCAACAATTCTCCATTCTTTCTACCTTTTAGCATATAGATTAGGCTCACTTTTGCTTCTCTCAAAACCAAAATTGATGAAAAATGAATCAATTTTGTTGTACCATGAACATGAATTTTTGTGACTTCCCTTCAAACTTGGTTTTCTTCTGTGAATTGATTAATGCATAGGCTATGCATCCAAATACTCTCAAATGACTTATTCCTGGTTTTCTGCCAAACCATGCTTTAGAAGGAGTTCGATTCAAAATTGCTTTCGTTGGTGATACATTCAGTACATATACTGTTGTTGATATTGCCTCAGCCCCAAATTTATTTGGCAAATTCTCAGTATGCTCCTCCCCATCTTTATTACAGTTCTATTTTTCCTCTTTGCTATACCATTCTGTTCAGGTGTATAGGGTGTTGTCAATTCATGATGTATCCCTTCTATTTCACAAAAACTGATAAATTCTTTTGACAGGAATTCACCACCTCTGTCCGTTCTCAACACCTTTAACTTCTTCTCTTATTGTTTCTCAACAAAAGCTTTAAAGACTTTGAAATGACTGAAAGTTTCATTCTTGATTTTGAGAAAATACACCCAACTCATTCTACTATAATCATCAGTAAAAAATAAAAAGTATTTGCTACCTCCAAGTGATTTTGTTTGCATGGGACCACACAAATCTACATGCACAATTTCAAGTACTTCTGTTGCCCTTTAGGAAATGACAAATTTGCTTGTTACCAAAGAAACATCCTTCACAAGCACCAATTTGATAAATTTCTGGTAAATCGTGAACCATTTGTTTGTGGTTCAACAATTTCAGACCATTAAAATGTAGGTGACCATACCTGAGATGCCACAACTGGGAGGGACTGAATTCTTTTGCCATCATTACTCCTTCTTCCACATTTGAGACTTCTAAAAGGAAACAATTTATTGGCTGCCATGTTCACTTCAACCAACACTTGGCTCGTTGTCCTATGCCTAATTGCACCCTCAAACAGGATGGCATAACCAGAATCCATCAACTGGCCAACACTCAGTAAATTTTGTGATAAACTTGGAATGTAACATACATTATGTATAAATTTCATACCATTTTTTTTGTGTGAACCACAACTTTGCGCTTCCCTTCAACTTGAATCATCTTGTCATCACCAAGTTTCACCTTCAATTTGAATGTCTCATCCGATACTTCAAAGAGTTGCTTTTATCCAGTCATGTGGTTCGAACATCTACTGTCAAGAAACCAGATGTTGCTTGCATCAATTTTTCTTTCTATGTTGTATGCCATGAATGGTGAGGGTTTCCCATCATGTTCTCCTTTTTCTGCATCATTAACTTGACTTTCCTCTCTTTGCTTCTTGTAGCATTCAGATTGATAATGCCCAAACCTATTGCAATAGTAGCATTGGATGTCCTTTTTGGAACAGCCACGACCGCTTCCACCATTATTTGCTCTTCCACGACCTCTTCCTCTGCCTGAGTTGTCTCTTCCTCTACCACTGCCATCAGAGTGATTAAAGGAAAATTCTTTTGTTGACTCCCCCTTTGTGTTAAAAGCCTTGTCATCACTTTTGTCTTATGTCCTAGACAGTTTTGGTTTCATGAATCTGCAATGAACCCATTAATTCATCAAAAGTATATGTGGAGAAATCCTTTGATTCTTCAATTTCTTCTACAACATTATCAAACTTTGGTGTTAGACTCCTTAACATCTTGGCAACCATAGTTTGCTCAGATAGGTCATCTCCATAAGTTCTAATTTGATTGACCACATTTGCCACCCTTGACTTTTAGAACTGCATTACTTTCATTGATGTGCGCATAAATCTTTACATATGTATTTATACTATACATGAAGAAATGGCCAGCTAGGAACATGGATAGTGGAGAAGCTGAGCATAGCAGTTATGAAACGTGGAGTCAGACTCGGAGGCAGTTACTCTAATACGCCCCCTCAAGCGAAATGTAGTCATGGATGAAGTTTCAGCTTGTTGCAGAAAGGTTGACAGCCAGTAGTTATGATGTCGTTGCACCAGGTCATTGATGAAACATGAGTTTAGCACCATGTCTTTGCTGAAGCTTGGTATTCATATTGTCGTCGACGTCCTAACAACATCTTTTTGTGTACATCCATGCAAATGGTTGTCTGAACTTGTCAATTGTATTAGACAAATGGTGAACTAAGAGCCTCATAGTGACATGCTTGACATGGCAAATGTGGTCCTTGATGGTTGTCTTGGTCTTCTAAAACACAATTGAGAAAATTGCCAATATTTATCGATAGGGTGAAGAGATCTTATATCTCATTTCGAAAGCAATTAGGAGTTGATGTTTAGAGCCCAACTCATTAAGCATTAGAAAGAAAGATGAGAGGAGGAAGAAGATTAGGATAGGTCTCCACTCAAAGAATAGGAGCTTGCCTGCTTGATGGCTCAACAAAATAAGAGGAGCTTGATGTCTTAACTCAAGATGAGGAGCTTGCAACTCCAAGAAAAATGAGTAACAAATGATATTAGAGAAGTGAGGACTAACTGGATCTCAACTCAAAAAGTAGGCAGGGGATGAGGAGTAATTAAAGCTCAACTCATGTAAGCAGAGGAGTTTTCAAATTTGGAGGAGATTTTAGATCTCAACTCACTATGGCACAACATATTAATTTGTACCTGAGCAAATCAAGAAGCCTTGCTGAGAGGTAGGGGCAAAGAAATGGCTCTAAAAATGTCAGATTCATGTAGAAAGAAAGATGCTTCAAGCATTTTTGTTTTGTTCTAAATAAAAGAGCATGATAGCTCTTATACAAGGGTGATTCAAGCATGGAGTGAAAATTAACGTGGGGTTCTAGGATGCTGCTGTGGAAACCATAAATAACTTGGAAGAGAGTGACAGAAACAAATGGGTACATCTCATGGGTGTGGTATGGAAGTGGATAAGTGGTGCATGCCATGGTAATCATGCCACCAAAGAAATATGTGGCATGATAAAAGAAAAAAACTTTTTTTTAGAAGAATATGTGACCTTTGGAAATAAGTAGAAAAGACTTAAAGGAAGAAGAGGTCGCTCGAGGCATGCTTCATTGGAGGAGAAGATTCTATAGAGATGAAGGTAGCACTATCATGAAGAAGGCTGCACCCATGAAAGGGAGTAATATAAGGAGGAGCTACTTGGATTCTCCAGCATTTTGATGAAGAACATCTGCATCACGGAGCAGGATCTGTTTCGGCATGTTCTCTTGTTATTTGTGGAAAGGAAAAAATGATTAGGATCACATTGTCGTTGATCTCAGAAGCTCTAATACCATTTTAGAACTGCATTACTTTCATTGATGTGCGCATAAATCTTTACATATGTATTTATACTAGTACATGAAGAAATGGTCAGCTAGGAACATGGATAGTGGAGAAGCTGAGCATAGCAGTTATGAAACGTGGAGTCAAACTCGGAGACAGTTACTCTAATATTGACAAAAAAAAAACTGCACTGATTCTTCTGGTTTCATGAGAAGTGTTTCAAAGTCCCTGCACAAGCCTTGAAGTTTGATTATTTTGACTCTATCATTCTCTTGAAATGACGTTTTCAAAGTTGTCCATGCTGCCATTGCAGTTTCGCTGCTGCAATTTCGAGAAATTTGTGTCATCTACTGCTTGTTGTATGAAACGCAATGCTCTTACGTCCCTCTTGAGATCTTCAAGTGTAGTTCCAGTGCCAGTTTGCACCAAGTCCCACGAACCATGAGATTTGAACGGGGTTTTCATCTTGATACTCCAAAATTCATAGTTTTCTCCTTTAAACACTGGAATTGCTCATCTCAACCATCTTGGTCCCAACTTAGAACAATTAGGCTCTGATACCAATTTTTTAGATTTAACTGTACTTTCCTGCTGAAGAAATTTGCACCCTTCTTTGAGGTTGCACACAAGGAGAGAGAGCCAAAGAGGATCCCATCAGTGGGGTTGCAGTAGTGCCGAGAGAGAGGGGAGCTGCTGGTATGTCTTCTCAAAATGAAAATTAATATTTTAACCTCTAAAATCTCTATTACAAAGATCCGACTTAATACATATATAGGACTAATAACTAACACGATTCTGCCTAAAAATAACCACCCACTACATGCATACACACCTACTAATAGCATTGATACAATTTTTTGATTTCTAATTCTAGACTCTTAAAATATACTTCTATTTTTGGATCAATTTTCAACACAAATCATTTCAATCTGAATTGCTCATCTGACTCTATGGACATGCCAATTAAGCCATGAAGCTATGGGCAGATCATACAAGCCAAGCCCATTTTGATTTGTGAATGGGCCAGGCGATTAAAATCAGCAAGTAGACCAGATATGCTACACCAATTCAAATCTATTCTAGGCCAAACATGCTATGACCACATTTATCTATGGACAGATAGATCAAGTGGGGCACGTTTAACCAACTTTAAGAGCAGTTAACTGTGTTTCACTCATCCAAATCTATATGTGGTCAAAGCGAACCATGAAGTTGTGATGGCTCTTTTGAATAAATGACATAGTCTATATGTGTGTGGGAAGGTCTAACGAACTAAATTTGCGGACGAGCTAGCAACGAGGGTTACACTTATATGAATCTATTAGTAGAAAGTTATATGAGGAATTCTAGTCACATGATGATTATTTTAGAGTTTGACTAGAATTCCCTTATTTAAATCTAACGAGGTTCACTCTTAATTGATCTATATTTTTAGGTGGTGGCAGAGTTCTCTCTTTGATATAGAAAAAAATAATAGATAATATAAAATATAAAATAACCCAAATCTTAAAGAATTTATATAAAAATTTTTAATACAAAATAGAAAATAAATTTCATAAGCCTCCGCTCTCGAGCTCCTGCTAGAGATCCTCTCGAGACCCTACAATTTTCCTTAAGCTCGTTGATTGGACATCAAGACGCTATATGTAACTGGAGGCTTTATCGCCTCTATTATGCGAGAGGCTATATTTAATAAAGGGTCATATAAATTTGTTATTGAGTTAGGATTAAAGGGATAATCAATTGTTAGAATTATATTTGTCTCGATAATTTGAGGTTTTCCATAGCTTATGATTTAAGAGGTTATATGGAAAGAGAAAATTAACCTCAAGAATAGTTCCATATGTAATTCTCATTAATTAATTCTAAATCTGCAATCCTCATTCGTCGACAAATAATATAATGCAGACATGTATATCTGTCATGCCATCACATTATAAATGTATCAATGTTTAATAATCCTCATGTTATAATATATATATCTTTTGATTAAAAAAGGATAACTATATGTTGCCATAATATTAATTATACATATTAACGTGTGTATACATTAATGGGCCTGCACAGTAAACATTATATCAACGAGAAAATTAATTAATTAAGGGCATATATATACTACCAGGAGGGCGATGCCGGAGACGGTGCTCCAGGAGTTGCCGAGGGTGGCGCCGGCGAGCTCGAGGTCGCCGAGGTGGCCGGCAAACATGACGGAGAAGAGGAAGATGCCGTAGACGGACATGTTGGTGAGTATCATGGGGAAGGCGAACAGCAGCTGCGCTCTGGCCTCCTCCACATCGATCACTCTCGCCCACCATCCTCCAGTTTCTCTCTCCTCTTTGCCACTGCCGTGTTGCAGCAGAGGAGTTGCAGCCATGGAAGAAGGCATCGCCGCTGTTATTAATGCAACAAAGACTTGTCGTTCCAAGTCCCAAGAGTTAGATGATGTATATAAATACAAGTACTGAATTGTGGTTGCAACTGGCAATCAACCACAACATATGGAAGAGAATTGAAGTTGGAATTTTGGCAAGTTGGAAAACAATTAATTTTTGTGGTTCTATCCAAAAAATAAAAAAATAAAAATTAATCCAAAGTCACATGGCTACAATTTTCTATGGAGTCCAAGCCTCCGCATAATAGGATTTCAACATCCGATCAAAAATCCAGCGGTATACATTAGATGTTAATATTTTATTATATGATAGAATTTTTTTAATATTTATACTATATATCATGTTTATATAAATATGACTGACCTATATGTATAAAAAGTTTAAAGTATATCGATATTATATCTTTTTTGAATCATTGAATATAAAATAGTGATTAAAAAAATAATTTATTTAAAATTTAAAATTTTTTATTCTTTTTCCTTTGAGTCACATATCTCGTCTTTAATTATTCAACTGACGTGGTGTAACTAACTTAAATAAGATAAATTTGTCCATGAAAAAACAATTAATAGATATATACTCTACTTTAAATAAATTACACCATGTCATATATCTTTTACACCCGTGCGATTTAAAAAATAATTTATTTAAATTTTTTATTTTCTACTATTTTTTTCTTTCAATCACATATCTCGAATTTTATTATTCTACTTTATTTAATGAAGGTGACCTTTACTTAATTAGGAGATATTATGTCTTCTATCTTTCGAAGTCATGTAAAGATCTATTTCTTTTTATTTTTTTTATTTTCAATTACACATTTCACATTCAAAATATATCTTAAATCTAAAAAATAATGTCGTACACCACTTTATTTTATTAACATCATATTAAATATATTTTTAATCATATTCCAAATTTATGATTGTAATATATTACAAAATTTATTCATATAAAGAATAAACATTTGTACTATACATAATTCAAGCTCAGAACCATTTTTTGCGAATCCAAAATGATTTAAGACGGAATCCCGACATCATTGTCCCAATTTCAAATTTAATTATGCTCAATTATAATTACAAGAACGAGAATCGAGTGTCAGGTCATTATTAATTAGGTTGAGACGAATCATAAAATGATTATAAGATGAGGTGATAATAATACTTTTTTAAGTTATAATAAATATAATTTCTAATAAACTATAGTTTAATAGTTTAAAATATCCTACCCATGATAATTTAAAATATTAATAAAATTTAAAATAATTAATACTAATTCACTTAACTTATTAAATAGTTGTAACACTTGTAGAAAACACCTTTTATAGAATGGCATGGGATTTTGCAAGCCATGTCAACGGTTCTCCCTTCCCAAACTCCACCTTTCAATTATTATTATTATTATTATTATTATTATTATTATTATTATTATTATTATTATTATTATTATTAATAATATCTTTTTCTTCTACTCACTGTTAGGCAGCTCTCCTTTTCATTCTTTTCATTTAATTTTGTTATTTTTTTCGTTACAACTGACTTTTCTTTTTCTTTTTTCCTTCTCATATTTATCTATTTTATCAATCTCTCACTTTCGTTATCTCATTTATTCTTTCTATATACTACTTCTATAGTGTAAGAAAAAAAAATCCAACGGACCCAAGAAACCTAAGAACTATGAGCAAACTAATGTATTTTGACTTGAGAGTATTTGGCTAAACTTTTATTGCTGAAATTTCGGAGAATCCTTTAATTTTAATTTATTTTGCTTAACTCTTTTGATTTTTATGATAATCGCCTACTTGATCTCGCGTTCTAATTTATGAATGATGGTTTTTGCGTTTTTGTGATTTTGTGATTTTTGCTAGTTCATTTGATCTATCCCAAGTGCACATTATCCATAAGAGCCTTATAGTGTTGCCACCTTCATACAGTGAGCCGAGAAATTAGTGATGAAGTTTGGGAGAATTTTAATACCTAAATAGGGGTTAGGTGAGAGTCGATCCCTTTCCACGATGTCTAACTTGGAGAGCGAGCAGCTACAAAGTCTTGAATTGATTTATAGACTTGGAAAGAGAAGGAAACCAAGTTACGATCTTGACCCCGAGAGGGGCTTGCTATTGACTTGGGGAACTAATCTCTAAATCGGGATCTCAAGCATTCGCCACGAGAGTGGGGGCTTGCTGATTTGGTATTCGTTACGAAAGTGAGGTTACTTCGACTTAAGAGAATACTCTTTTAGTTTTTATGATAATCGCCTACTTGATCTCGCGTTCTAATTTATGAATAATGGTTTTTGTGTTTTGTGATTTTTGCTTGTTCGTTTGATCTATCTCAAGTGCACATTATCCGTAAGATTCTTATAGTGTTACCACCTTCACACAGTGAGCCGAGAGGTTAGTGATGAAGTTTGAGAAAAGTTTAGTCCATGGCTTGCAACTTCTAAATAAGGGTTAGGTGAGAGTCGACCCATTTCCATGATGTCTAACTTGGAAAGCGAGCGGCTACAAAGTCTTGAATTGATTTATGGACTTGAAAAGAGAAGGAAACCAAGTTACGACCTTGACCCCGAGAGGGGCTTGCTATTGACTTGGGAAACTAATCTCTAAATCAGGATCTCAAGCATTCGCCATGAGAGTGGGGGCTTGCTGATTTGGTATTCGTTACGAGAATGAGGTTAATTACTTCGACTTAAGAGAATACTCTAACTGTGCCTTTAAATCCCCTTGGGAAAAGAGGTTAGTGTGCGCTGAGAGGCGGTACCCCTCTAGAACTTGAGTGTCAAGGCTTAAATCTTTTATCGGGAAATAAGATGGTTAACTCTCCTCTTAGAGAGAGGGACACCATGGCCACATTACGCTTGGTCAAGCCCTAAGCTTTCAACATTAGAGTGAAAAGGTGAAGGGTAGAGTGGTCACCACGAGAGTGGGATTGCCTTGACTCGTGATTATAAAGGCCTTGAATACTTTTCAGATATTCATGTCAAATAGCTGATAGATTGGATTCAGAGGTGAATCCAAAGTTTCGATGTTCTCCTATAAATAGATTTATCTCTTTTAATTTTCACATTGTCTCTTTTAATTTCTGAAACTTATTTTTACTTTTAATTCATTATTCCTTACTTCTTTTTGATCGGGCTTGAATCTCCGATAGCAAGCCTTGATCCGGGCCTAATTAAGGGAAAAGTGGGAGCAGAGATAGGAAATCAAAATTTTTCCTGTGGATCGATACCATACGTACTCGACGATTGCCGTATTCTTGCGGTAAGAGGAGTGTATTAGATTTTATAAATTTTAAGAATTAAAGTGAAGATAATTTTATTGAACTTGATCTTATTTTCACGCATTATCCATGTTTCAAGTCTAAGGTCATTTTTTATCTTACCGCACTATTCGCATGAGTAAGATTTTGATTTTATCGTATTGTGTTAGTTACTTGATAGGATTAAAAATAGAAAGGATTCACTCTTGCATGTTATTTGCATAATAGATAATCCAAACCTAAAAAATTGAGGGTTAGATTGGATTAAAATCTTCCACTTTATTAGTAGTTCATATCTGCTTGTGTTTGTATCACTCTAATTTCTCCTATAATTTATTTTATCTTCACCCGACATCTGCAATGAATCTGATTTAAATTAATTTTTTTGCGATAAAATATCTTTAAATTTTCTAAATTCAACACAGTTATTTGACTGAGATTAGGTCATTAGTATTAACTAGTCTTCATTCGATGGACACTTCTTCGTCATTATATAGTTTTTGCATTAGTTAACATTTGGTTGTTGTATAACATCAGTCGAATTCAATAAATTATAATAATTCTTAATACTGAATAAGATGATAGTTCAAAGTCAAAACCTAATATTATCATCAAAATATGTTTCCTTGAAATAATTGAGCGTCACTATGAATCATATTGTTAGTTCATATATTGATTCTTTTTCATACAAGTAGGAAAAAAAAATTATTCGTCTTTTTTAAGTTGCTGTAATGTAAATGTGTACAGTGAGCTTCTGTCTTACAAACCAATGACTGTCGTCTGAAAAACAATTACTTTGATATAATAAATTAATTAGTTTAAAAACAATCCCCATTAAGTTACACTTTAATTACATTAATGAAATCATTTTTGTAGTTGTATTTTAATTACGTATGTAACTCATGCTGCTACGGCGGATCGATAAATTTACGTTTCTTAATTTTGAGATTATTTTAACAAATATCAGTTGTTAATTTATATAAAATACGTGTAATTTTATTTTTTCTTCTTTTTATGTTAAGATGTTTTACTCCCTACATAGGTAAATTCAAATCACACATTATGTAACGCGTACGATTAAATTTAAGAGAACAATCAGTTTCCTTATAACTGTGCATCCCAGTCATTGTGGTTATGATGAACCCTATAAATATGGCTTACTATAAACACTGTTCCTTCTTGTCATAATGTCTTCCTTTTGATGGACCAAGTACCATGATTACAAGTTGGAATATAATAAGTTCAATGAAAAAAAAGAAGATTTGGTTTATTTAAGTGGTAGCCAACTGTTTTCGATAATGAGTTAAAAATTGTATGGGGCATTTTTGGGATATGATCTTTTTTTTTATTTAGTTGATTCAACTTTTTATCGCTATCGAAATCAATATGCTCAACGTGCATAGAATAAAAAAAATGCGCCATACAAATAAAATGCATATCACATGGTTAATTCTTGAAAATGATAACAATTGAAAAAAGATTAGTGATCTTACTATCAATCTTAACTATTCGTAGTTTATGAAATTTGCTGGATAGTGCATTGATTCATAATCCAACAATAAACCCCTTGGCCGTCCGTCTGGATCTTCCCCTACGGGCTTCACCTCTCATATCGTGATGACTATGGGATTTTAATTTTTTTTCTTTTATATTGAGAAGTCATATATAAACTTCTTATAATTATCCTGTATTTTATACTATTTATTATATTTTCACATAAAAAGAGAAATTTGCTAACGAATATGGTTAAAAATTTATGGATATTGTGTGTGATTTTCTCTTTCTATCTAGTTCTTCTAATACAATTTTTGAATAGTAATTATGAAATTAGACGTGATACTAGTAATCTTAAAAATTTAAGTTCATAAAAAGAGCAATATTTATTAAACTCAAAACCTCTTACTCTGATACCATATTAAGTTAGATGCGTTATTAATAATCTCAAAAAATTACGCTGATAACTTAAAAAATTACGCTGATAAGAAAAATAACATTTTTTATTTATATTACAGTAATGTTTGCTAGTGTTTCAATTGTTCTTACTACCTGTTACAAGGATTGGAATATTCTTCTTCGATTATATGATTTTGACACCTCGAACAGTAAAGATTGATTTGCTGTTTTGAGCATACATAAATAGTATATTTATATGGCATATTATGATTCTCTGAAATCCAACATGATCTTAACCTTAGTATTAAGAGATTTCCTAAAAGCATAGGACTTCACTTGTAATGCCCCTAGAAGTATACCCGTCACGTGACAGAATAATCTTCTTATAGCGCTATGACGTCATACATAATCTTGACTTAAAGGTTGACTAACAAGAGTTGGTAAAAAAAAATGCAGAATATATAAAACTTTATGGGGGTGTTTGGTTGCGGTATAAACTAAGGAATAAAAGTTTATCCCTTAGTTTATACCCAATCAAAGCAAAGTTATACCCAAATTTTATAAAGGACAATTTTGTCATTAAAAAAATATTTATATCCAACTTGGGTATAAATGTGTCAAAAGTTATACTTGTTAAAATGCAGGTATTAGATTATATTCAAGTTTGATATAAGTGTTAACAAATAAAGTATCCAATAAAAAAATTAATGAATCTAATAATAAAAAAAATAAAGAAATCAAATATATAAAATAAATATTCCATAAAAATAATTAACAAGTTAAATATTTCAATAAATCCAAGCTCTTTTATATAAAAAGATTTAATAAAAACCATATGAACTATGTAATATTGTATAAATATAATTAAAACAAAAAATAGTGCATTTGATTTAAAATTCAAATTCTTCGTATCCAATGGAAATAATAGATATAATAAACTACATTTATAGTATTGTTGAGAAACTATAAAAAAATATATAATATTATTATTGTATGTTTATTAATGATATAATTAATTCATCATAAATAAATAAAATTATATAACTTATACTTATTTATTTTCATATTCAACCAAACACATATTGGAATAACTCACAAAAATTTTTACTTCTTAACCAAACACAAATGAGAATAAAAGATAAGTATAACTATACCATGAGTATAATTATACTTATTCTTGGTATAACACATTTTGAACCAAACACAACCTATGGAGTCCAAAACTTTCTTCATAAACTAAATAGTGCGGAAGTCTTACATCATAAGAAAATGTTTCAATAGTCTAACTAGAACAACTCAATGGAAAAGACTAAGAAGGAGAGACACTAAGAATCACTAGACATGTGCAAAGTCAGCCACCACGAGCATCAGTCGCCCTATGCCCACCAGCATCATGTACTGCAGACTACTCACCTGCAGTATCCATACAAGGAAAAAATGTATCCATGAGCTATAAAGGCCAGTATGTAAGACATCAATAGGTAAGCATGACATGATAAATAGAAGCTCAAGAATAAGCTAATGATAGAATAAAAAAAGTCAATTATTCCATTCTTTAGCTTTCTTATTTATCTTTCATTATCTTGATCATCTTGTTTTCATATATCATCATCTTTAACTTACATCATCTTTCATAACTTAACATCTTAATATACTTTCTTTCATCTTTAATCTTTCATCATACTTGCTTTCGTCTTTGACATAACATCATCTTTATCATACTTTACTTCATCATTTACTTTATCGTCATTAATATATTTACATCAAGAGTGAGCTATGGCTGATAGTCAAAAATCAATCACTCTAAGCATACTTAACATAAAGAGTGAGCTAAGGCTATGGCCAAACATCAACCACTCTAATACTTTACTTAAGGAGTAAGCTATGGCTAAGCCCAAACACCAATTACTCCACATCTTCATATACTTTAACTTTCATTAATCATCTTACTTTTCATACTTCATCTTCAATCATCATTAGTAAACAACAATCAATAATCATCATGAATAGCCCTAATGCCTCTAATGCAGTATTTTGATCAAGTGATTATCTTTTGTATCTTTGACTTATCCCATTAGTGTCTTGAAATGTCTTTGAGGATTGCTTTGATGAGTTTGAATTGCTCATGAGTTTTGGAGGTCTCGCCCATAGGTCAATGGGGGTGCACAAGCCATGACCAACATAAGATGTTCGAGAAATCCTTTCATTGCAGGGCGGGGAGAAGCCAAACAACATGAACTGAGTGGCAGCTATCCTACCTGTTCTATCTTAAACATCACTGCGCTCTCAAAACTTTAACGATATATGGCGACCTTATTTAATTTAGGTGAAGCATGGTGACCCTTTATCTTGTCCACATAGTTAAATCCTTATTCATCATAAACGTTTCATCATTTCAGCAATGCCGATACGGGCCGTGTAGGCATGACATGGGCCGTGTTCGGTGCTGAATACTACTTCATCAATGGGCCGTTCCGGCGAGTTGACGCAGGCCATTTCGGGTGAAGACACGATCTGATTTGCATCTTTTCATCATCTTCTTAATATTAAAATAAACCTCTTAGGTCACACACAGTGTTCAGGCCATGTCCAATCTTTCGACACGGTGCGTCATCATCCATTTTCATATTAAATAACAACATTGACTACCGCATTAAGGCACGCGGCCGTTATGGTCCGTTTTCACGATCGTGACTTTAGGGTTATCTGTTCAACTTCTTCAGCGACATGGACCGTGTTTGATCAATGCGGGCCATGTTCTTTCTTTGTTCTTTAACATATTATACTTTAATACTTCGTATCGGAACACGATCGTGATGTTAGGTGATGTCACCCGTGACTGGCGTAACAGCCGCGTTCGTCCAAAATGACCAGCGTTATGTTTCCGGCCAAGGACGCGGCCGTGTCCCATGAAGGACTCGGACCGTGTCCTGGCATAATTGGTTTGTGTCGGTGGACGAAGTCCGTGTCCAAGTTGGACGCGAATCGTGTCATGATGACTTAACAGGCACGCGCCGACAGTGCGGCGTCATCCCGACAAACGCGGGCTGCGTCGTAGATGACGCGGTCCGTGTTCCGTCGTCGTGTTCTTTTTCAGGCCTTGACATAATGTACGGAAAAATACTAATTAATTCTTAGCCAAATTAATATCTTCATCTAGGCAATTTAGACATGTATTAATAGCCTAATAATCATATGAAATCATTATCTTCTAATATAAGCCCTAACATGCAATTTAAATATCATATCAACCTATCTATTAGGATCCGCTTATTTACATACCAAATCCTGTAGGGTTATTCTTTGTTCTTCAACTGTGTACTCTCCTTTATATCTCTTGATCTCCTTCATGTTCTCCTAGAGATTTGGGCATAGTTCTTGGATGAGGGAAGGAAAGAGAGAAAGAGAGAGATAAAACCTTAGGAGAAAGAGACCTTACCTAAAGAGAAAACCTGACGGCTAGGGATTTGAAGGAGAGAGTAGAATTTTTGAGGGCTCTCTATGATCTTATTTATAGGCCTAGAGATTAAAGTTTCCTATTTAAATTCAAATTCAAACTTAAATTTGAATTCTAATTTTTAAACTAACTAAACAATCTAATCAAATAAATTCTCAGATTTTAACTGATTTGAATTTAAATTTCAAAATTTAAACTGATTAAAAATAGTATTTAAATTAGACTCGGACTACTACCTAGCAATCGCCTAACACAAGCCATGTTCTGCCAACACAGGTCGTGTTCTGCCAACACAGGTCGAGTTCTGCCAACACAGGCCGTGTTGGTCTGTTCGAACACCAGCTGTGTTGAGCCAACACGGACCGTGTTGGTATGTGGTGTTACATCACTAAAGAAAAATGTAATTCTTAGCATATATTTTTTATTTATAGATTACAATCTCAGTATGGATCATCCGGGAAGGAAAACGAGCTTTAAAAAGGAAAAGTACTGTAAACAGTCGAGGTTTCTATGGAACAATGACTATAGTCTAACCATTTTAAAAAGGGCTTAATATTTGTATGAAACGATTACTATTTCAAATAATTTATAAAATTAATTATTTGCAGGATTATGGCGTAGAGATTATGGCAATACAAATATTAAACTTGTTTATCAACAAAAATGATTCTCTCCAAAATGTTACATTGAAATAGGAATATGTTTTAGTGATATCACTCTCAATAAAAATATATTGGATTCTTTTATACTAATGTTGCAACTGTTATGCATCAATAGAACACTAATGTTACATATTGTTGATTGCTGGATGGGAAAATAATGGCATGGAAAGTTATTGAGGGGAACAGTTTTATCAGGCTTACCTTTTTTTTCAGTCATATAAACCAAGAGAGATGGATTCAGAAGACATAATCAAGAAAAAGGACCATAACTAGCACATAATTATTAGGTGTTTGATTACCTTAAAATAAATAAATAATGGCATACTAAAAACCTCTTCAAATATATGTTTTTTAAATATGATATTGTTCTTTTGGACTGATTAGCTGTATTTTTTTTTGCATTATCACTATATTTTGAATTTTTTTCTATCTATTCCTTTTTTTTGGGGTGCCGAAGAGTCTACTGACTTTATTGGTCTTGTATTAAATGTTTTGAATCTGTTATCGATATTTTCTTATGCTACAAAATGGAAATAAAATTCACAAGTTCATTTCGTTACTTTTGACCTTATAAATTAATGATTGAAGTAAAGTTTTGTTTTCAATGAAGAAATTGTTGCAAGGCGATTCAATTAACTTACAATTTGTAGTGCAAAAGAGATCCAAATGGCCGGAGACACAACACAAAAAAAAAAGTTTTTTTTCTCTCTTTTTCAGCTTTTTCTTTTTCTTTTCAACCCTTAAAAATTTGTTGTTTGTTTTCTTTTTCTCCTTTTTTTCCTGATCCATAAATCACATATTTCTTTCTTTACGTCTACGTTCATTTTTTTAACGCTATTTTTCAATACAGTTTTGTTGTCTAACCAAGGCTTTGGGCTTTTGTTGGTGTAATGTCCTAAAAATTGCATTTGGCCAACTAGCAATATGTGACATCAGGGACGCTACGGGCTTGTTTTAATTGATTTTACTTTAATCAACAAACTGACCCATATTATCTAAAACCAAGAATTTAAAATTAAAATATTCTTCTTCAATAAATAAGACTAAAAATCTATTACATCAGTTCTAATCAAATGCTAATAATCAAAGTTCCTTCCCATAAGACTCAAGACTCAACCAGAATTTTAGGCCATGTGCCAATAAGACTAACACGTGCAACATCATCACCATCACTATCGACATCTATTAGGCATTTGGCTTACCTACAAAATTGAATTTACAGGGAGAACTAGTGAGTTGTGACACTAAGTATGTAAAGATCATAAAATCCTCAATACGTAAAAGAATCAGTAAGACAATTCATTACCTCCATTGGCTCAATATCCACATTAACATATAATATTTTCTTTCAATATTGTTCTCAATTGATAGTAGAAATATCAATTGCATCCATCCTTGGATGCTCATATTTTTCTCATTCAATATATTCAAGCAATCCCTTTTATCATTCCATTTATCTTGTTTTAATTTAGAACAATCATTAAACAATCGACGTGAGTCTTATCAATGCATTGAAGATTCAGATTATCCCCGGTATCAATATGGCTAGTTAGGCCATGGGATCTCTTTCTGTCCCAAGTAAATTTCCATATAATTCAATAGTCATAGAAGGAACTCAATTCAAATAACAATAACAATAAGGATAAATCTCTCAATTCACCGAGGATCCTCGTCTTCATACATAAATTCAATCACAATCATTATAACTTTTAAATCCTATTATTAGTTAGGCTAGATTTTTGGTTAGGATTCTAGACCTATACCGTGCATCAGATCATGTTCAATCAATCAATATAGTTAAATTCATGTAAAAACAAGGCACAAAATAAAGTAGTAGGGTATTTTTGTGTGACAATACGGTCCGTGCCGGAGGTCGACACAGCCCACGTTCCTTTGCATGAGGGAACGTTTCTTTTATTGTGGATGGTGTTCCATGGAACGCGGTCCGGTTCTCAGGAGACGCGGTCTGTTTTGATGCGTTCAATCCTTCACACGAGATGAAACACGACCACAACTGGTGATCACACAGTCTGAGTTAGGGTTTAAAACTTTTTTCATTTTCTTTTTCTCTTTATTTTGACGTGAAAGGTACACGAGTTGCGTTGAGATCTAACGCGGTCCATGTCCTTAGTCTTGCTGAGTTATATAGGAAACGGCCGACATCGTAGCCTAAGTCTGCTGGATGCGGACCGTGTTGTGAGACGACATGGTCCATGTCCGAGGAGTTCGTATTATACCAAGAGAGAGGAAATCCTTTAAACAATAATCAATTTGGGGAGAGACAATAATTATTCTAATTCAAATCTATATCAAATATAATTCTAATGCATATAGAGAGCCTTAATTACGATCCTAATTACATACCTTGTTCCGAGAGGGTTATCTCCTATTTGTGCATCATTCAACGTTATCTCTCTCGTCCCTCCTTTATGAGATGTTGTCTTTTCTCTCCTCCATGGATCATCAATCTCTACCCGAATCTTCTGGCACTAATTCCCAAACGTGAAGAGAAAAGGATTCCTTATGAGAAAGAGAGAAGAGAGGAGAGAGAAAAAGGGAGAGAGATCACCTAACGACTGGTTGAAAATTTATAAAAGTTTGAAGGGTTTAATTCGTGGTTAGGGGTTTATATAGAGAGGAGGCTAGGGTTTCACAAAAAATAAATTCTACTCCAACGGTGATTAGGATTCGATAAGTTAGCACAACACATCGCTCGTCCCTCCAGGACATGGTCCGTGTTGGCGACATGGCTCATGTCCATATTGGAGATGGTCCATTTTTGTTTGGGGTATTACATCATAACCTACTTAATGTTGAATCAAGGATCCCGAGAATGTTTTGAATGATCACAAATTTGTAAAGTGAACTCAACCTATACTGATGAACTTGTTGAGATGATTTCTGAAACAGGTTACATACAAGTTCAGAGTAGCGGTCGACCTAAGCTGAAGGAGTGAATGACCAGTGCACGCGTAATTACATCAGAAGAACTACATGTGTGCAATGGGCGTCCTATATATATGAAGCGGTCGACCAACATTAGAGGAAGGAAATGCAATGGAGAGCAGAAGCATGAACGATCGACCAAAGATATGAAGAGGTCGACCAGTATTAGAAGGGAGCATATGGAGCAGAACGATGATATGGAGGGATCAGAGGTAGACCGGTCG